>CAAKHF010002496.1:40295-80148 GCA_901007745.1 Hippocampus kuda
CATCGTCATCATGACGTCACGTGTGACATGTCTTGTGCCTTTAAGAGACACCTTCCATGCCACTCCTATAGGATAACATTGAAGTTTGAATGAATCTTTGACTGATTAAAGAGTACAAATATAATATGTTGTATTTAGTTGATTTTTTTTTTGTAGCTCTTTGCTTTGTTGAGTGTCATTTGCTTGGGCACATGTGAATATAACAACTCATTATCCATAAGTGCTCCACTGTTGGTCCCATCTGAAATCACTATAAATGCGCATGAGTGGTTTCGCTGGCGACTAGTCCAGGGTGTACCCCGCCTCTCGTCCAAAATCAGCAGGGATATGCTCCAGCTCACTGTGTGATCTTAGCGGTGATTAGAGATGTAGAAAACAGATGTATGGAAGGTACGAGTGGTCTAGTGTGATGCATTAGTGTTTGCTTGGAGTCTACTAGAAAAAAAGAAAAAAAAACATAACCGAGGCAAATTGGTCCAGGTGGAAAGGCCTTTGTCCCTTTTGGCGTAACAATCTTAAATGAAATCTAAATTGAAATGAGGGTAAATTAATGGTCTTTTTGAAAGATGAAGCAGGCCCGACTGCAATTCCGTGTCTGGAATAACTCTGAAGACTATTTTCAGATTGCGTTGCTTTAAGCTGCTTCAGTGTGAGTGCAAGGCATTGTGCAGGGAAATACGGTTCTGAGCAGATGGTGTATATCGACACTTAAATGGATGCAGTGTGAGATCAAATGTGTGCATGGCTTCATCATGACCATCGTCTCAGAGGAACTGTAGTGGCTTCCCTTTCTGCTCCGAGGGAAGTCACTGTAGTATGTCTTTTGAGTTATTTTAGACAGCCCAATTAAAACCGCTTGTTTCCCACATCCTGCCAGGAGAACGCTACTCTACTCGCCTTACTTCTGCTTGAGGTTTCCCATTATTCTGTGAAATATTTCCTGACATCTTTCATGTGCATAGCAGCCAGACACTTGTACCCTTGTATTTGGTGGGGTTTATTTATTCTTCCTGTGCTACCTCTTTCCTCACCGCTGTCCCTGTCTCTCTGGCTCACATTCTTTGTGGACAATTTCTTGTCTTCTGTCTCAGAAATCATACAAAAAATACTGCAGTGCTGTTAGCTTGATGAATGTCTCTCTCCCTGTACTCTTCTCTATTGATCTCGTACACACACGCACACATGCGCATGCACACGCATGCAGTCTAATGGAGTGTAAGGAGCTCATCCTTGCTTTGTTTTTTGTGCAGGCCGGATATAATTGTCCGCACATTGAGAAATGCCCACCAGTAGAGGTGGTATGTACACACACACACACACACACACACACACACACACACACACACACACACACACACAGACACACACACAGGCACAGAAGCATATGAGCTCACAAATGGGAAATACAGCATCTGCTCATATTTTGTGCTGAATCTCAATGTCACTTAATGAAAACTCATTCCTCAAGAAACTAGATTTTCAAATCCCTCGCTCTCTCTATCTCTCTCACATACACATACGCACAAGCAATCAAGTGCCGGTTCAAAGTCTGAAAAGAACAACGCCTCTGCATTTGTTTTTCTTCACTTCTCATGCAGAGGCTACTATTGAGCTTGTATTTCAGATTTTTTTTTTTCAAAATGTCCCTACACAACTTCAGTCATAATGAAATACAAATTATTGTCATATTACTCACACTTAATGTTCATGACCAAAAAAAAGTCTTTGTGTCCCTGTAATAAATGTTTGCATAATTTCAATTTATGGTGACAATCTATGGTCAGATACGAAATAATTTGAATGCTTTGGTATGAGGAAAATTTGATCTCACATCATGATGTGAGCACTAATATCAGCGCTACCATTATTTTTCAGACAGTGAGAGCACCACTGCCACCTACTGTAGTGGATGTATAATTACACTTTATTACGCCTGTTCCCTGTGGTAACATGCAACGATCCCCTGCCAAAGGCATTGCACCGCCACCCTTTTGAGGACTGCCCTCGGGATATGTGAGCACATTGCAGGGGGTACGTGGAAACATTAAATAATTAAATTTCCAGGATCAATAACCTGTGGTACAGCTGTGCTAAAAATATGACAGCGTGTCAACGCAAGTGGCCAATTAATGGTCATATGACTGAAGAAAAAAAATACGAGTAAAACTGCTATTGTGGGTCTCAATATTGATTCATATTTTTCTAATTCATATTATTTATCCAATATTTATGTTTGAGTGAAAAGGAAGACAATATAGAAGAATGTTCAAACTAAGGGAACAAATCGGAATGATTTTCATTCACCAATCAGTCGCGTTGCAGTCGACTTTTGGAGAATCGTTAACACGTACAGTATGAGTAATGACTATGACAAAAAAGGTTTTGAGGTACACAAGACAAACACAGAACTACGACACAATCATGGTAGCTCAATTGAGCTTGCGATATCCATTTTTTTCCCCCCAGCTCACCGCTATGGTAAATGCCGTCTCTCTGGCTTCTAGAGGGCACTATGTCAAATATATCCACCAAATAAGAGAAAAGCAAAATTGAGTCAGACATGAGCAGATATAGTACTTACGCTGGTTAGACTAGTGTGTTTAGATGTAGTCCCATGTGTGCGTGTGGGCGCTGCGCCACTTCTTGTAAAAATGTTAAAGGATGTGAAAGTGCTGCTTCAGGGGTGTTGTTGGATCTGACAGCTCTGTTAACAAATGTGTATTTAAAGTCTTATCTATCAACACGACTCTAATCAGCTAGCAGTTATCTCCTGCATTGCTGCAGGATGCGGATACACAATTAGGGAAATAGTACATGGCTGCTGCGGAGTCCTTGCTCGTGCATAGCTGCTCATCACAGTCCATTAAAGGCTTTCCCCGCAATTCCTTTCTGCTGAGCCCAATTCTTGAAGTAGGAAAGCACTGTGGCATTTTAGATGCCACACAATCAATGCTTTACACCGGAGGCCTTTTGTGAGCCATGTCAGCCAATAAATTGTGAGGTGAGGTTCCCGTTAATTTGGAACCGAAAACCCTTCAAGTGCTTCTACTTCTTGTTAAGTGATTTCACACTGCTGTATTCTTTGGTATGGATTTGCTTTGCAGTTAAAAATGAAATCCCAAGTGGAGTCACCAGTCTGACTAATGTGTGCCTTTGGTGTGTGGAATGTAAGCCAACGACAAAGACAATCTGTGCTGTTATGAAACCTCACATCTATTCTTCTGTAACAGTAGAAGGAACTCGTCACGTGACACAGCGTCCTAAAAGGAATGTAGAATGCAGGATATGAAACTAGACGCGGGAGCAGAAAAGCGACTGATATACAGCAGTATTTGACAAGACTCTTATGACGTGAACACGACTTGATTAGAACTATAAAGTCACAGTTTAAAACAACGCTGTAAATTGTATGTTCCACTCCGTGCGCCGAGACGTGTGACAGAATAAATCTACGTCAGCATGTGGAAATTGATTCCAATTTCCTCAGACCTGAGTGAAACAAATCCAATTTCAGAGAACCTGAAAAAGGAAACCATTTTATTGCCCTCGGCCTTTGAAACAACTGCCGTTGTCTGCTTCCGTCTGTTCTGTACAGCACAGCAACGAAGCACGACAGTTACGTTGTTTTTGCATTGCAGCAAATTGCTGCTGTGTGTTGAGTGGTTGACGAGTGTTGTCCCAACTGCCACATCGATCCAGCAATGGCAACGAAAAGACCCAAAGAAGCAGCATTTTCAGAGACTAGGGCAGCGAGGGGAGAGAAAACCTTTTAGGTTGATCTTGTTTTCAACCTAAACCGGTTGTCAGCATACGGCACGGTACTGTTTAATTTTCCTTTTTGTCAATTTCTCATTTGCAGATAATGCACTGTTTACCACTGGCATGCTATCACCCTGCCGCCAATGGGTGAAAGTGCTTTGTCAAGACATTGCCATCTAGTGATGTAAAGTAGTAACAAGGATAAGGCAAAATATTTACAGCTAGAACATTAATTCAGTGACGCACCCGTTGCAAAATATTGCGACTTTTGGCGGTTAAAGGCTTGAACAAGCATTGAGCAGTCTTAATTTGGTGACGTCAAGCTATCAAGTTATTTGAGTACTCCAAAAAATTTGGAATTTCGCTACTATTTCCGGAATGAGAAAACATCAGCGGTAGCTTTTGTGTGTCTGTGCTCACAGCGTATGCGACTAAGAGACTTTTGTAGAGTCTGGTGTGCAAATTATCATATTTAGGGCCACTTAACCCTTTGGCAGTGACATGCACTAACGTGGAACCACGACAACAACAACAATCTCAACGGTTAATAAAATAGCTTACTTACAAATAACTAAATTGGTTCTGACGAACAGGGCTGTTTACAGGTTCTATTAGATTCCACTGTGGATTTTCCGGTGAGTTGAGATAAACGCGTGCACTAGATGGGGCAAGTCTGCCAATGTCACCGAAGGTGAGCATGCCTGACTATGTGTGCGCGCTCGAGAAAATAATAGGCAGAATACTAGGTCACATTCTCTCTCTCTACAGTCTCTGGCTTGTTTTTTTTTTCGCAGCATGACAGGTTTACAAATAATAATTACAAATTAAATTCAAGGCATAACTTAGCACCACAGAGGGATCTTTTTTTTTTCCAAAAGCATAATTTTAACATTTCACTCCTATGTCATACAATTTTAACAGATGACAAATGTAACCTGTGACACAAGACATGGCTAGTCATGTAGCGTCTCACTCCGAACAATAGGTGGCACTATGTAAAAGTAGTCCAGAGATAATGGACAAAAAAGAAATGAGATGATGAGGAATCAGGCCTCTGGTGGATACTCAGGTAGGAATACAGATGCCATCTTATAGCTGCGTGTTAACTACAAAATGAAATAAGTAAAAAGAAATAGAAGACTGCCACGTTACAATAAAATGGCGACAGGACGACTGAAGTGATACTTAAATAAGGCTTGCTTATTTCTCATGTACAGGCTCCCACCAGCTGCAATCAATGCGATGCATGAGTTCAGACACTCATCTTTCTCTGTGAAGGAGTCGCCGAGGGAGAGATTCCGCCCGATTCACTTTTATCACAGCACTTCATGTGGTCTTTTCATATTTTCCATATTACTTTCATGGCGCCGCGAGAATGGCTGCCTTTGCGGCAGCTCCTATAATTTTTGTCCTACTTTTTTCCTTTCATACCTTTGCTGCTGTAAATTGGGGATTTCTCCATTGTGAGACGAATAAAGGTTTTCTTATTCTTATTCTTATTCTTATTATTCTTATGTTTGATTTCTTCTCAAAGGTCTCCCACAGATGTTTCACTCTTGATCTTGATCGTACTTTATCATCTTTTTGTCAACAGGGCAGCTTGACATTGCTCCACCAACTGCAGCACAGTTAAGATATGGTAAGAAGTACAATTTTTTTTTCACAAATATTTGTTTTGTGTTCACGGCACGTGTGTATTTTACATGAGTTTACTTAGATGAACAATGCCAGCAATAGTTCTTTTCGTCTCCTGCAATGCATGTTTGTAATTCAGTGATGATCGTTTTGGGATTTTCATTTTGTTTTGACGTTTTTCAAAATTAGTCAGTTTTATTTTTGTTTGTTAGTTTTTTTTTTTATAATTTTCCAAAATGCACCATTTTATGTACATTTTTGTAGTTCTTAGTTTTAGTATTAGTTTTAGTCATTTTATACATGCTATTTTTCGAGTGCGAGACAAAAAAAAACCGTGCTTTTATTTGCTACATTCATAGATACCGTAGATGGGATAAGAAGACGCATGCTTGTGTTTTATTATAAGTGAAGTACACTTCATGTAGCATGACAGGCTTGAGTGAAAAGAGGAGCAATATCAAACACATCTTGATGATGTCGCTTCAAGGCAACACACATTAAGTGAATTACGATAGCTTGCTTGCAAGCATCCTGAAGGCATTCTGTGAGATGGTTTTTTTCTACCACCGCCATTTTGGAAGGTTACACACGCGTTGCACGCACTCAGGCACATCTGTTCACGGCGTCCATGAACTTGTTTTAGTATGGCATTGTCAAAGTATTTTGATGACTTGCCAGCTGATCTACGACTCACAATACTGGCAGAAAGTGACTCTGTTGGGAGGAATTGACCCATACACGCTATCTAAGGCTAATTTTTCGGCAGACATTCCGACATTGTTTACTAGCTGGTGGTGAGCGTGATCAAATACAAAGTGGAAGTGACTTCACATGAAAGCAACCTATTTCCAAACTACTTTCGGACCCTCTGTGTCCTCTCTGGCTGTACGGCTATTGTAAAAACGGCCAAGCCACAATGAACACATTTGAAAGAAATTTTAAAAAGATTATTTATTGGATTAATTGCCAAGGGGCCTTTTTGCTAAATTTATAATTTTTTTTATGAGTATTGTAAACACAAAATGTTGTTTCAGTGAGTTATCTTTTTTTTCCAAGTTTTTTTTTTTTTTTTTAGATTTTTTTTTTTCATTCACTATAACAACCTTGAATTGAATTCAGTCCGATGAAGTGTAAAGCTAAATATTTCTTATGTGGTGTTTTTTTTGGTTTGGTTTGGTTTGTTTATTGAAAATAGAACATATACAGTAATAATTTGACAGAAATGAAATGTAGTGTTTCACGCTTCATCTGAAGTTTTCAAATAAACACTAACAATTAACACAGTCATCAGCTCATCCAGCAATCTCTGGAACTCGAAAATTGCACTCACTCACCCACAAAAGCCTTTCTCTAATGTGATGATTGTTGCCTTGCTATTGCCATTTTGATAATTACTTTTGAAGAGGCCATTAATGGAAGGCCTACTCTACGTCTGAACCAAAATAGGTTACCACTAGAAATAGTTTCTCAAGCAAATGAAATGCTCAACCCTCACACCTACTTTATATACGGTACTCTAAACACACATTTTATTAGTTGTCCTTGCACAGTTAAATGAGATCCACTACATGAATTGTTGTCAGATTTTTTTTTCAGTGATTGAACCATAAGTTAACTGTGATTATTGTATTATGCAATGGTGTTAATGTATTGAAATTAACTCATGAGGTCAATCTCTTTCCAACAAAATGTTTCAATATAGTTCTCGTTGACATAATGTGTGTGGTTGTTATTTTTCAGTTCTTCTGCACAATGCACTCCCTTTTGTCGGATTTGGATTTCTGGACAACTGTATCATGATTGTTGCGGTAAGTTTCAAATAGAGTCGTTGCTAAGCCTGATGAAACCGTTGAAATTGAGTAAGTCGTTCTCGTGCCGGGATTTCACTTTTCGTCAGAAGCACAATTCCAATTAACGGTAATGCCTACGTCCACTTGTTCTTGTTTTATATATTTCCATGTAGATTTCAAATGACAGATATGCAATATCTTAGCTTTCAATGAACACATGACTCACCCCGCATACACAGATGCCCAAATTGCAAACCAATTAAGAAACTACACATTCGACAGCGCCTGACAACACATACTGAAATTAAATACGTTACGTTAATGTGATGTTAAATGCTACATACCGTTGAGTTGACGTGTGCATTTTCCTCCTGCCACTGATTTATGTTTGATGAAATGTGCCTGAAGTTTCGGAGCCTGTTGCTCAGGTTAGCCATGCCACTGCATTACCCACAATGCTTCTGTTTACATTACGGATGACCAGCATTTTATCACAACTGCGCATGTGCATCACAAACGAGGCATAGTCAACGGGAGAAGCGAGAGCCCAGGTAGTTTCGAGAGAAAAACAAAGCACCAAATAAATGAATACATAAATTAAGGACTATTAAATTAATTGTCAACGATTTTGATCATCATCTTGGCAGTCGTAATTTATACTGAGAGTAAATTACACACAGTTGGATACTATTATTGTAATTGAATAACTAATTCAGCCCCAGTTATTTTCAGACCCTTTTACGCTACCATGTGGGGGGAAAAAATAAATACATAAAATACATGAAGACGTACCAGGGATTGAATACCTCGAGAAAACCCACACAGGCACGGGTAGAACATGCATACTCCACACAGGAAGGCCGACGTCAGAATTGAACCCTGCATCTCTGCACTGTGAGGCAGACGTGCTAACCAGTTACCACCGTGTCACCCCTAATCTGTTCCAATATCCAAATTTATAGTGCTAAAAAATATGTTCCTCCTAATCTTGAATGATCTTTTTTTTCAGGTGCATACCATATCACATTTTGATTTTGTCGATTCATTTACTACTTTTAAATTTTGTTGACGAGCGAAGGAGAACAAAAGCATTTTGGACAAAGGTTAACTCAAGACAAAATTAAGTGTTTATTTGAGTGCATTTTCATAATTGTACTCATTGGATTTCATTGCCCTCTACATTATAAAAAGGCTTGGTACTCAGGAGGAAATATTTATTTTAGTATTTGTTTCACAGTGTTAGTGCAACTCTGCCTAGTTATTGGTTCCATTTTAAAAAAGCACTGAACATTAACAGCTAAGAATTTGAAGGCCATTTAAGTTGCACCATCATTTATAAACCTGTCAGAAATGCTGGTAAAAGCTGGAAATTTGAATCAAAAGTTGAATGCCCTATCATCTTAATTGTCTATCATTAATTTATACAGACCCAAAAGAAGCTGTAACGTCCATTGACGAAAAAAGAGATTGGCTCAATTCTCCTGTCCCATGTAAATCCGTTTCAATTCCATGCGGCGACTCTTAGTTCCAAATACGCATCCGCGCTCCGTGCCGATGCTCTTCTCTTCTCATCCTTGGCTCAACAAGCCATCCATCCAAGCGCGCCAGCGCAGACTGTCCGACAGCGCCGACATCTCCGCTAAATAAAACGGGGCTGTGAAAAATGCTGCCATTAGAGGCGCAAAAAACACAAGCAACACAAAAGAATACAACCTGTAAGTTGATGGATGCAGCTGCTTGCTGGTACAGGATGCTGCAATTTACATATGATCCAATTTGTCGACTCATTGTGACTACTGATGGCAATTAGTCAGCTAGCAAAACAATTGTTTATGGCAGCCCTAATATAAATACACCTGTTCTGTGAAGGCCTCCCTGGTCTGTTAGACAGCATCATGAAGAATAACGAACTCACCAGGCAGGTCAGAGATCAACTTGTGGAGAAGTTTAAAGCAGAGTTAGCTGATGAAAAATATCCCATTCTTTGAACGTCTCAAGGAGCTCCATTCAATTCATCATCCCAAAATGAAAAAAAAAAAAAAAAGTATGGCACAAATAATACACACAAATAAAAATAAAGTCATTCGACAGAAAGACAACAGTCCAGATGGAACTGTGTCACTTTCTACTCAATCATTATTTTGCAGTCTGTCTGATCTTGGCGCCTTTCTCTATCTCCTAACATTCTGCATCACATCTCACATGCATTGCACATTATGCTTACTCAAGGCCAACCAAACAAAAGATGGCAAATGGAACCTAATTTTCATGCAACATAATACCTCTAGTCAGATTTGCTGTCATGTACATAGCTAACAATTATAGCACCTCCTTAAGCTATGATGACATGATTCATGACCTGTTATATTTTATTAGTTTTGCAAAGTCACAACACCCTTTATTTAGGCTTTTTGTCAGCATTTTTTTAATTGAAGATGTAAAACTTGGATCAATTTGTGCAGGGCTCCAGACTGCCCTAAATGGTTGCATTTTTCTGTTCCTAAAAGTTGAGACAATGCCACTAAATTTTTCATCCAACCGGTGCCGTGTGACCAGTAAATTCTGAGTTTTGTTTTTTTTAAAATAAATTTTCTTGAATCGTTTTTCTATCTGACAAACTTCGGCTCCACACTCCATTTATGAATAATGCAGTGAAAATGAGTGGAACGAATATTTACAAGTACTTGGCAAGTCGACTTACAGTGTGCGGCTGTGCGCACCCTTAAATTTCAGTTTAGGAGCCACCGTGCTCTTACACCTCACATTTCTTGCCGAAAGGTTCACCATTAATCCAGATTTTATTAACGTACTGATCAAATACAGTAGTTCTCAACACAAATTGTAATAATTTAACTCAGACCAACGCCTGACCCCTGAAATAAGCAACCACCACCTCTTGATATTACTTCATTGTGAACAACATGAGAAGAACAAGGGTTTAAAAAAAATTCAAAGAAGCCACACTGTGTACAAGACTACATTTGTACAAAAGTAAGACAAGTATCACAGACTTGCCTGGATTATCATAGTTACTCATTGTGTTTGTTATCCTCCAGGGCACACAAATTGAGTTGTCCATCGGTGTGATCCTTGGCATTTCGACGATGGCAGGTAAGAGCATCATTGCATCGTCATGCATAATTTATTTAAGACTAGAAAAACGTGTCACCGTGACTCCTCTGTGACAAATTGAGATGAGGCTGCTTTAGTTTATGCAACATTTCATTTGTGTGTCTTTAGAGCAGATGTCCCCAGTAGATATCATTTTCAGATATAAATTTTGATTTATTTCAAATCCTGTAATATCTTACATAAGATGATGAGTCGGTCCCGGTCAGATGAGTTGGTCCTCTTTAGCCCAGTCACCATCATGAATAGTTACTTCAGTTCCCACTGACTACCTTCAATTCAAGGTTATTGCTCTATGTCAGAGAGAACCCTCTTGCTTTTTCCTGCTTGTAAAATTGGATCCAGTCGACTTGTGGTATTGGCTTGAACCATCCCTCAAGTTTCCTGTCCAGGTCCCAACTTTTAAATATAAAAATAATAAAACATTTGTGGGCATCTACTGTAGCGCAAGCTGCAGGAAAAAACTAAAATAAAAACTCAAGAAATAATATCAACCCTTTCAGGGATAGTGGTTACTACAGTGGACAGCTTATCATGTTATCAGGTTACAGGGAGCATGAAAGGGTCAAGGAATGACAAAAAGAATCCGATGACACGTTATTTTAATTTGGTTCAAAAGGTATGTGACTGTAAACGATTGCAAGAATTGTTTCTTATGTATTCAGTTTAAAAAGATTAGCGGTCAGAGCTGCAGAGAGACGGTTTTTAGATGTCGTTTTGATAAGAGCTGCAGACTCTTAGACACTTCTTGCTGCCTTCTATCTTTGATAGTCGAGCTTTGACTCCCAAGTTTGCTGCAGTTTATTTCATGCCTGAAGTCCACAGGCACCCTTCGCTAAAAGGCATAAGCAGCTTCTTTTCCTTTCTCGGCCTGACATTTTCAACTCATGAGATGCCATTACGGGCACGCTGGTGACATTCAAGTTCCAAACCGATGCCTGTGTCATGGCCACTCCCACGGTGATTTAGCACTAGTGTCAAGACGGCGGGCAAGTCCACCCATCACTCCATTTCTGGGATGCAAATGAGTGTAAATGACTCCATGCCACGTCGCAGATGAAGGGCAAAGTAATCTATGCTTTTGAATATTTATTGGCTGGTGAAAAAAAACCTGCCTTTTTGATTGCTTTTGAAAAGCCACATTTGTACTGCTTCAGAGGACATTATGATGGAGAGCACAATATGACCAATGGCAAGCTCTGATACAATTTATTTTCATGGCTCATTTATTCACTGGTTTTATATTGGGTGGGCAATATTCTTGATTGCAGTTCAAGACGTAGAGCTCTATTTGTGTGCCCAGCGCAAGTTAGCACAGCGAGCTGTTTAAATCTGCGCGAAGGACAGTTAGAACAAGTATTGGTATTTTTGTAACCAGGCGCAAAAATGGGTATTTTTGCGGCGCTGTGGGTGACAACACAATTGACTTGATTTGCTGCCAATCAAAGTGGTTCCACTCATTTCCTTTAAATGTGGCACGTGAGATGCACGCGGATTGTATTGTGGAAAAAGACACATTTGAGCAAATTAGGTTCATAAGTAACCACAAACAGACCTCCACAGGTGGATGATATCAAATTGGCTTGGTAGAGTACAGGGCTGTGAGCTGCGAACTTGGAGACACCTTTGCAATATGGGGGGGAAATGCTTGTCATCATTAAGTTGTAATTAATCATTAACTAAAAATACAGGATGTGAAATCTGAACGGTCTGCTGACTAATAAGAAATGCTATACTGTATAGGTATAGTCTCATAACCCGCCATTGTCCTCACTCATATACAAGCTTCTCCACCACCACTACAAAATGACTATTTTTGTCAGTGTGCGACTGCACCAACATGTGGAGGCGGACTGAAGAGTCAATGTTTTCATGTTGTAGCTGTGAGCTGCAGGCAGGGAGAAGCGTGCCACCCCGTGCAATACATCTGCTCATTTAACTCCGCTTTTACAGAGTGGCTTTCAGGATGTGCTGGCACACATTGACTTCACTTAGCTCAAATCCTCGGTGGCTCATTTTGGCCACATGTTCAGGTGTATCATCCCAAATGCCCAAAAAAAAGAGAGATAAATAAACCTGGATGTTGTTTAACAACCATGTTGCCATCTGGAAAAGACTGTTGGACTTTAAAGTGCAAGAGCCGAAGATGCAAACCAGAGGATCCACGCACTGTAAATGTCTGCCTTTTTATAGATGATGTTTAGTTATGAAGGTGTTAATGTGCTTATTTTTGTAATTGTAGTTTACATTGCTCTCGAACTGCAGTGCATGAGCCAGAGTGTGTGTCTAATATTTTGACCCTCTCGTCTGTTTCTTCCTCAGCTGCTGCTCTTGGCAACTTGGTGTCAGATTTGGCAGGACTCGGGTAGGAAACAGTTCACACTCATAAGCGCACACACACGTATCAATGCAGACGCTAGCCCGCAGACACACTCAAGATGCACACAAAGTGACTTGAACTGAGATTTTGTGACTCATGATGTCCGACTTGAGGCAAAAATGCATGTTATTACAACTTTTGCAGTGCACTTTGTGAAAGATAAATGAGTGATGTGGGGTTTTTTTTTTTCGCTCAGCGTGGAAATATGTTTAATTATACAGTACGTAAGAAACTTATAACCCCATTGAGACTATATTAGTCCTAGGGGCCATCCATCATCATGAAGTGATTCAATGTGAACGCTTTCATTTTAGTGAATTTGTCAGTCAAAGTCTACTTGGATAGGCTCCAGCTCCCCGCTGCCCCCAGCAGGATAAGCAGTGTCGAAAAAGGATTGATGATTAGTTTCTGTTTAAAGTCTTCTTGCAAAATATTGTCTTCACCCTACCTTCTCAAAATATGATATTTGTCATCTCCAACCCCGCTGACTCAACTTTTGGGTGACACTCAGGGGTTGAGGGGCTGTTAAATATGTCACTGAAATCGTTACCGAATAAATTTGTCACACCAGAACTGCATGTCAGCGAAAGACGGCCCGGTCTGAGTCACAATATTTTTGGAACTGAAAATGTTCTCAAAAGTGTCCAAGTGGTTCCACATCCCCTCCGCTATCCCTTTAGTGATGAATGATTCAGTAGCAATTCAAATTTTAAAATTCTTCACAAGATTTTTGTAGTCAAAAAGATCACACTTTTTGACTACAGTTTTACTTTCAGGGACAGCACTCAGTGGACAGCTTATCGTGTTATCGGATTACAAGAAAAGGTTAATTTAGTGTCACTTCATGTTGGTGACTGTCAAGCAGGTGTGGGACTCATTTTCAGATTGGCCCACTTTAGTTCACTTTGTAATGAAGATACACAATTTGACACTTTGTTAGTGTGTCAACATAAAACGCCTTACAATTCTCTCCACCGATATTCATAATGCATTTGATCAAAAGTCAAATTTACAATTTGAATGTGCATACAAGATCACGATCTGAGAACAGAAAAAAGATCAAATGAATAAAAGGACGAAAAGGATTGGATACAACTTTACTGTCACACAGCACTTCCTGTTAGCGCTCTTATTTGAAGCCTATTCACACCACATCTGTTGAAAAAAAATCCACCCGCTTTTATCCATCTTAAAGGGCAGCCATTGTGCCAAGTGCCACCGACTGAAAATTACATCGCAGTGCTGAAGGGCTCAGGTCACAATTGTTATGGCTCACCTATTTTCTGGTATTGGGTCAGGTGATGCTCTTAAGATGAGCCTTTTGGCACAGTGATGCTATTTTCAGTTAACAGCTAGTGGCAATCCAAGGCAAAACGACCCCAAGGTGAACAAAAACGAGTGAATTTTCGACTTAATTCAAATTCCACAAATGCATTATTAATCTGAATGCCGTGTTTAGACTAGTGGGGCCACATAGAATATATTATTGTCAAGAAAGCTTTTTACTTGACTTCTCCTTTAGGGCGAATGTAGGCACACAAGTCCACAAAGTACAGTGTACCAAGTATGGATCCCCTGACACCCAACTGTCCATATTAAGTTGTTAAGGTTAACGTTGCTGTGCAAATCAAGACTACAACACAAATAAAGTCAGTTGTGTGGTGAAATAAATTTGTTTTATTTCTCTCCAGCTGCTGCACCTGTCTGATTACAATTACCATTGTAAGCAAACATCTCACGTAAATGTTCTTTGGCACACAAAATTGTGGAATGCAAGTGCAGTGATATATGATCCTGTTTTCTAAACCCTGCCACAGTACTCGTGGAATTGACTTGTAGAATAATAATCAGCTGTCAGTTTTGATTGTACGCTGGCTGCCGATTGTTCCTGGTCGCAAAGCAGCAATAAGTGTGTTGTAGTCCCATCGATGGAATGGGCGGAGCTGTGATTGAAGACAAGGCTTCTGATATTTTGTGCGGCGAGTGTCCCTCGGGAGAGAGGAGACGTGATCACAGGTTAATAAAAATAAATAAATAAAATTGAAGATAATTGATTTATGGCCTCCTCGACTCCCTCCACCCCAAATAATAAAACTGTCAAGATGTTGATGGTTCGGGGGGTGGCAAAGTGCTCTTCATGCTTTATTGGTTGCAAATGACCAAATATAATATGCATCATTTTGTGACATTTCCTGTTCAGTTGCAGGACACATAGACAAACAACTCATCACACCTGTGGACAATTTGGAGTCTTCAGTCAACCAAACATGGATCCTATTTTAATTTTAATTCTTTTGTGTCTTTCTTACGAACTGTTCAGGCTGGCAGGTTACGTGGAGGCTTTGGCATCTCGACTGGGGATGCAGATTCCTGACCTGAGTCCAAAGCAGGCCGACATGTGGCAGACCAGAGTCAGCTCCCACTCGGTTTGTAATCAAAAGAGACGGATACCTGCCAAATGGCGAAAGACTAGAGCAAGAAAAAAAAATCTCTTACAATATCTGCCTCAAAATCATTCTGAAAGAACATGGATTAGTTACATGTGGAGATGGGCTGATGAAGCCTTGTGAAGCTTTTGAGGCCTTTGCTTTAATACTGATTTAAGAGTCAAAGCTTCAAAGCCAGCCCACACTGGTGACATCTGGTGGTCAACTAGAGACAAAGTAGCTACACACCTAAAAGTAATTCATTTGCATTACAAAATAACACCAAAACATTCAGCCGTGCACTTGTCTTGTGCCTTTCTAATTTATCATTGTGTACATATGTAAGGCTTGCAACCTTTTGACTGTGTACCAGTAGTTTGGTTCAATGTCATGCCGTTACCCAGCATGCCCGCGTATCCTCACAAGGGATGCGGGCGTGCTTAAGCCTATCCCTGTTGTCTAAGGGCATTAGGCAGGGTCCACCCTGAACTGTTTGCCAGCTATTCGCAAGACACACATAGATAAACAAGCATTCACCCTCACACTTACACCGAGGGACAATTTAGAGTGTTCAGTTAACCTTGCATGAATGTGTTTGGGATTTGGGAGGAAACCAGAAAACCCAGAGAAAACCCACGCAGGCACGGGGCACGGGAAGAACATGCAAACTCCACACAGGAAGGCCAGAGCCAGACTCGCATCTCTGCACTGTGAGGCGGACGTGCTCACTCATCACCCGCTGTGCCTGTCCTGTTCCCAATTAGATTCTAATCAACATGATTGGGATATGACACAAGTGTGCTGTGAAGCAAGATGACAAGATTTCTACATAAGTCGTCAAATCGGTATTCTCTCCCACACTGGCACAGGGCATTCAAAGCCCTGTAAGTGACATTGAATTGATTAAAAAAAAAAAAGAAAAAAGTTGCCTTACCTTGCAAACATTGTGAGGGAACGCAATTGTAATTTATTTTCTTCAATGTCACTTGGGGGCTCCGGACGGGGATGTTGTCGAGTGTTTGGCATCTCCTCTCGGCAGGTGGCAGCGTGACACAGCGCCAAATATTTGAGTTACGACATTTCCAATGTCTCATTGGCGTGCGTACTGGAGTAGTCCATGATATTGGTGGACCAGCCTGGTCCAACACAGTTGAACATGTGCAGCACCTGTCAAATATTTGCCACATTTGCACGGCATATGTTGGTTGACATTTTTTCCTTTTCCCGACACACAATAATTCATGTTTACCACAGCGCTTAAACTTAAATGGCACTCCAGATTGGTGAGAGATCACTGAAGCGAAACTACATTATTGCTTTGTGTTGCTTCAACGGACTATTTAAGCAGCTGCAGCCATGGATGGCATTCATTTCTCACCCTTTGCCTGAAACACGAATCAGACGTCATCAATTGGGCCTTTTTTTAATCGCTCAATGTGACAAAGGAACTTAGACCTTAAAGATTTTTCAACAGCATGCGACATGTTGTAATGAGCTCCAGCCGGTTTGATTTGTCAAACACTAAAAGGCGGACCGCAACAGTACAGGTGAGTTTTTAGTGTTGTTTCCTTTCAGAACGGTGTGACAGGAAATGAGTGTTGTGCTGTGTGTTATTCCTGCTATTCGGCAGACAAATCTCACATCTGCCTTTTCAGACTTTGATATGACGATATATGACAGAATGATTGCATTCAATTCGTTTCAAAGTCACTTTTCACATTTGCGTGCAGGGCAAAGCCATTGGCGTAGGCATCGGCTGCATCCTGGGAATGTTCCCCCTCCTCTTCTTCAACGACGACGACAAGAAAGACGCCGACAAGGACGCCAACAAGGACAAGACGCAAACGGCCGCTACCACGCACGACAGCAAGTGAGCTGAATTGGACTTGCACTTTGGACCCGTGGACCAAAAAAGATGCCCAAATAGTCCAAGGCTTTAGATCTCTTGCAAGAGCGTCATGAAAGTGAAGCACGGAGATGTCTACTCCGCATATCATCATCACCATCATCATCATCATCAGTTTGTTTATGGGAGCTAAAGGAGACTCGGTTTTGACTAACATCGGACTTTAATTTCATATCATGTTTTATGATGTAGCAGGTTCTGAATATCATTTTAAAGACCTCTCAGATGAGAAAAAAAGTATCAAGCGTTTTCATTTTAAATGGTAAGATGTGTATGCATTTATTCCAAATTTTAATGAGCCAAGACACACTTCTGCCAAAAACAAACGAAGATGCCACAAAAATTGTCGATGGTGTACTAAAATAATGACGATCTCATCTTAACTGACTTGGTCGGGCCTGTTTAGCTGAACAAAGCTATTCAGTTGCGTGACTGGCAACAGGTAAACTGTACCTTCGGCCATCTAGTGGAAGACTATTTAATTGTTCTGCCTCATTATAGGTCGCTGACATAAAAAAATTTCCGACACCAAATGTTTATCTTTGTGGACCACTGAACTGAAAATGGCTACATTCTCACAGGACCTCACAGTGCTTGGGAATGAGTGCACTGTTGTGTCTCTAGTGCACTCTGCTGGTTAAGATTCTCAACTTTTTAGACCACACTATTGCAACCCTCTCATGTGATCAAATCCGAGAGCCACATAAATTACTCCCATACAAAAGATCATAATGTTCACATTTGCATTATAATTGTAGAAGTGCGACGCTACATCATATGAAAAGTTTCGAACAGTTTGTCCCTCTCGCCTAGCTGAATACATTTTAGAAATACCAACTTGTCAGTCACATCTGAGCATTTTTTTTATCAGCTGGTGTACCTGTTTTGAAAAAGAGCAAGTATGGCATCTGTAATCCTAAAATGTATTTATTTGATGAGATTTTTGGCCTTCCATTCCCTCTTAGCAGCAGGATGGAAACTCGAGATTCTGCATACAGACCATGCATTCAATTAATTCTTCACTGAAATTGTTTTTTTTTTTTCCATGGACTTAACTGAATGAAGGCCGAACAAGAGAAAATGTGGCAAATCAAACCTATTTTGGCTTGTGAAATATGACAGCTTGATGTGATATGATTATATTAACAGCACACAAATTTAGTTGGAAAATACTAAATTTACGTCTTAACATAATTAAATGGGAGTTGCCCCATTCATTTTACTCATATTTAACTTTATTTACCGGTATCATGTTGTACTTGATGTCTTATTTCTAGAGAACTGTAACGTGACTGCAAGAAGCACTGTAAAAAAGGAAATATGATGAAGACACATAACTTGATAGTATTAAATGACTGCTCTTTGTCATTTTTATTCTTATTCTTATTGTTGGTTAGTTGTCAGGACAACTGTTATTTTGTGAGAGGTTTGGAAATGCATGTTCCGGACTGTATTATTTCTTTTCTTGAATAATTTGTTTTGAAACTTGAGAAGTGGTTCCAAGCCGCATGCTCATTCCAGCATGGGTGTAAACGATTTCTAGGTGATATTTTACATTGGATCTGCTTTTATTAAACATTCTCTCAAACATCGACTTGGACTGTACACTCTTTCTAGCTGTGTATAACTTGTGTGAGGCCGCTTGCATGCACTGCCAAATTCTCTGAACCACCTTTGGGGATGGCTGACGGTTGAAAAATGAATATTTATTTCACAATCGGCAGCTGTGGTGGACCTTCCTGCTGTCAGCATGCCAATTGCACACTCTCTCCAAAACTGCACATTTGAGAATGGTTTGCTCACGCCAAGACCTGGAATTACACTTACGCCATTACCAATGAAACGAAAAGACAACTGATCTGTGAGGCTGCCGAGACGCCGATAGTAACGTTGAAGGAGCTGTATTAAAAAAGAGATGAGTTTAGTCACAAAAATTCCTTTTGTTTGTAACATCACTTTGGAAGGTTCGACATACAAATAGTTCATTCATTGTCAATGTAACATATGCTGATATTTGAATGCCATTGAAGCAGTTTGTTGTTGTTTGTCTGTTGTCCCCACAGCCACTGAGCTCTCTCTTTCTCACACACACACACGTTATACTTGGGTATAAGGCAGTATCTGCTTGAAGACTATCTGCATGCACTCACGGTGTTGGTAGGAAGAACACAAGCAAGTCCGTGTTTATATTAAAGCTATTTATTGTTTGTACGACTTAAAACACGTTTGTTCCAAAATTCAAGTTGTCAGGAAGCTTTATTTGGTACATTTCACACAGTTAAAAAAAAAAAATCAATACAGTGTAGTAAAAAAAAGAAAAGAATGAAGTCATGCACGTTCACGGTATATTTGATCTCACATACAAAAAAATAAAATAAAAATCACACAGATTACATTGTTAAAATCCAGCCATACTGTGCACTGACTCTTATTACTCCATTGACTAGAAGCACACACAATAACACACATTTGTGCATAAGAACTTCAAATAGGGCTTTACTCCCTCAGGCAACATTTTTGGAAGCAACACTGACTCTTGTGCTTTTTTTTCTCTCTGTATTAAAAAAATTGTGAGTTGATAATAAATATATAATCAATTCCTGCCATCTTTAACTAGAAATAAATCAGTGTAAACATTTGTGAATTCAAAATGTATTCTTTTACCTGTGCTGATGTCTTCAGAATTAAACGCTGACCTTAATACACATTAATTCTAATGTACACTCAAAATGGGAGCCATAGCTTGATGGTAACCTTTCTCACGACAGACATGTTTTTCCGTTTAAAAGTCAAAATGAATACAAACATACCACAGGGGAGAGATGTTTGGAATCCGTTGGGGAAATACAACATCTACAGTATTTTCATCCCATTAGAACACCAATACATAAAGTTAATAGTGACACAAGACCCAACACACCCTGTGATATCATGAAACTGGATTGTTTTTTTAATGAGTGTTCATCTGTAGTCATTGTGTAAAGCTATACATTTTCTGGTACATTCTTATGATTTAAACATGATAACTCAAATTTTGTATGGATTATAGATGTGCTTGAGATCAGATGTATTTAACTTTTCAGTACATTTTAATTTAATCAATATTGAAGTTGTTTTTTCCTGTATTGAAGTGCAGTGTTACAGTTCAAATTTTGCATCATGTTAGTGTCTTACAATCCTATAAAATGATTGCAAGGCCCTGCTTTAAATAAAGCTATATATTGGGCATTCATCACCATTTGCTTTTTTAAATGTATTTATTTTAATCATCATGCTAAATTTACATTGAACTTGTTTGGTTTGGGACACACCAACACACACGCTAATGCACCAGGGAGTGTCTGGTAACAGTGTGTAATGGAGCTCCAGCCACACAACAGCAGTCTTTGTGTGCCATCACAGCCACAGTGCGCATATTTGTCCTCTAGTGTCTTGCTTGTGAGTATGTCTTGTGGTATTTGAGTCGAGTGCACGCGCACGCGTGTGCGTGTGTGTGTGTGTGTGTTTACACTTTCCACTGCGCTGGCCTGACTCCCACCCAGAGCCTCCAGTGTAGTCCACGCCGTTGTCAATGGAGACCTTCTGCCAGATACATTGGCAACACAATCCTGGCTCATGATGTCCACTCAATGACGAGATTGTCTTAAAAGAATAAATAACACACGAGTGTACTTTCCTCATACTGGTTAGCCTGGAAGCCTTTCAGGGATGCGGAGGAAGCTTCAGTGTGTTTTGTCATTGTTGTTACGGTGGACAGACAGACACTGGGTTGAGGGCATGCGTGTGGCGGCTGAGGGGACTTTGCTTGTGAGTTTGGGATACAGGACAATCGTAGCCAGGATGCCGAGGATGTGCATGTGGAAGTACATGGACCTGGAACACAGCAGAGTATGTCATAATGGGAAGAGTTGCGCCTGATGGGCTTCTCAAATTATTATTTTTTCATGCGGCTGTATAGTGATCATTGGCGCCCCCTTGAAGACTCTGTAACTTCCGCTACAACACTTGCTAAATTTAGCTCCTCCCTGGCATTTGAAGATCTCTATCAAGTTGGGATGAAATCACCATACTTCTGTTACACCAATTACTACTTTCCTATCAGCCGGGGCTTTGCTGCCATATTGTGACATCTTACAGAAAGTACAAAAATAAAAACGTTACTGCCCGCACAGTGCATCATTTTTAAATTATTATGGGAAAATGGCCATCCTGTAGCGGATTAATTCTGCATTAGTAGAATCATTGTACTAGAATTTGACCAAAGTAAGGGCGATTGTAAACATTTCATCACAGATGCCGCAGCCTTTTTATCTCGCGGGAACACTCTTGTCATGTTAGAGCCCCATCTAATAATGATGATGGATTGAAGGTACCTGTAGTAGACCATGGTGGATTCAGTTGCCAAGAGTAGAAAGGGCATGACAGTGTAGCAGATGGCCATCTGGGTGGAAGCCCACGTCAAGATGTCGTAACCCAGCTTTAAACCTCTGGAGCCCAGGAAGTACGGACGGAACGATTTTCGTACCTAGTGGACAAAGTTGGACGGAAATTTACGAGTACAGTACTGTAGTTTAATTTTTGAGTTTTTGTAATCGTTTACAAAACTCACAGCTCGCGCTGCCAGCGTCATGAGGATGCCGGTGAGGAATGTGAAATAATATCCTGGGTAAACGCCGTGCCACAACGCAGACAAGATGAAGGTCAGGACTAAGCGGTGACGCGGCACTCGGTCGTAGCACACCCTGGCGAATGTTGGGAGTGGGGGTTATAACATTACCTATTATTATGTATGAATACAATTGATCTCACAAAGCAGAGATTGCATGTATGCCCGTGTGTATTGTTGGATGCTCCGTTTGTAGGTGTTGCTGCTTCATGTGTTTTGAAATAAAAGTTGGTTAAAGGTTTAACTGTAAAAACGTCACATGGTTTGGGAGAACATTTTGGCGTTCAAATATTTAATATTCAGTTTAGGAGAAAGCAATTGAAAAAAAAAAATTTATCCTGTCTTTCTGTAGAGCAGATTTTCACCTATCATGAGTGGAAGTATCCCACGCAATAAAACATGGATTCACTGTATTTACGTTTTAAGCCAATTTCCAGTTTGTATGTTCCAGTTGTCGATGAAAGTCTTGAAGCTGGTTGCTGTCTGAAATAGATAAACAATCAAATGAAATTGATTCGTTATTCAAATCTGTCCGCCGGCACACGAATTCCAAAGTGAAGGACATGGAAAGCACCTCAACCCCCACGACGTTCAGGTTGCTGAGGAGGCTCCAGGAAGGCTTTCCATTTTCATCCATCCCTGAGAAACCAAACCCAGCAGCGTTGCTGATGGCATCACCTGAGATGATCAAAGAACAAAATATTATTTGAAATTACAGCTGCGAACTGCACTGAATGACTCGATCACATCCCCAAACCTGTCAGGATATGTGGAAGAGATGTGCAGGAGGCAGGATTTACGATGAGAGTACCGAAACAGTCAATAACATGCAATGATTAAAAACTACAATTCACACTTTAGTGTTGCCCATTTGTCAGCTATATGTGATTTCAATTTACAATCAGTGGAATATCTATGACAAGTTTGAAGAAACTACCCTAAAATTCAACCTAAATGGACAGTCTGTGGGTCTTTTTAGGATATGGCTTCTTGAAGTTACTCACGATTGACACGCCAATCAAATGTCAAACTGTCATTGTGGCGGAAAAAAAGCATCAGGGACATGGGGGCGGGGTGAGAGGGGCTTTCCTCTAAGTGATGTTCATGTGTGTGAAACCTTGTCTGTGGCTTTTCAAAGGTAAAATTTTATGTAACTCATCCTGAAATTTGCTCAGATAAAACAACTCATTCAGTACCAGTCAATTCTAGACCCCATTTTTATTTTATTTTTCCTTTTACCCTAAGTCTTGGAAAAATTGAAAAAAAATATCTGGGGTTGAACGTGTGGAGTGTGAAAAGACATAAATATGTCTTTGGGAGTGAATCATTGAAGTTATTAACATCTCAGTTAGCGAGTGTGTATGAATGACAGAGGAGGGCAGCATGAACTGCGCGCGCAATGGGCCAGAAGTGCCATAGAAGGGCCAGCAAATCAGGCAGTTGTAACCCCAGACCTACAGTATCTCCCATCTAATTTACCCCACATGCATATACATACATACACCTTTACAGCTATGAAAACTATTAACACGCATTTCCGAGCTGCTCCTGAACGCGTCATCCACTATAGCGCGCACACGAGATGACACACATGTTGATGATTGGACGTTCAGTCCACAAGGACGCTGCTCGGGACGGCAGAGCTCATCTTCAACAAAGCTCCCTTGTAAGTTGAATCAAACTGTTAGACGTTAATTATGTGGGTAATTTATCACAAATGAATAGATAACGTTGAGACTAGCCAGAAAGAAAATTCAATCTTAGTACGATATGCTTATCCTCAATTTGCTCATTACACGTTTATATATAACGGCCACAAATACGAATTTTGGACACACGTTGTAGTTATATTGTTTACACACACAAACAAAGTGTCCATCTGCCCCTCCGAAGGTCTCAGCACATCCCTGCACCCCAACAATGTTGCTCACCTAGTGTCCAAGCAAAGTAGAATTTGATTCTTGCAGCTTGAATGGAAAATAACGCGTAGGTGAGACGGGTGATGAAGGGGGCGTGGTTGACAAAGTGGGGGTTGACGTTGTACTCTATCGGCAGCGACTGCGTGACGATGAGGAAGAAGAGCATGCAGCCACAGCACACCAACAACTTTTGACAGACAGCATTCTGTGGAGGTGATGGACACAACACACACGAGGAAAACAGGATGATCCTACTATTTTAAAAAAATGAGCAAAAGAGGGCAAACAAAAGACCATTTCCTTAAAAAAATAATGAAGGAATAAAATAAACAAATACACGAATCCATCCATTTGATACCCGTAGTATGGCCCAGCTGAGTTTGTGCCGTGCACCCTGAACTGGTCACCAGTGAATCACAAATTGGCATATGATCATTCACACTCACATCTATGGGCATTTTAGAGTCTTCCGTTACTAGCATGCATGTTTTTGGAATCTGGGAAGAACATTTTGGCCAATGAGTTGCAGACACAGGCACCTGGTGCTGATTCGGAAAGACCAAATTATCTTTAAGAGAGAGACATTGATGAATACAGAGAGGGGAATTTAACGGTTACTGTGTAATTTTCACACACATGCATTCATATTAATGACATACAGTGGACTTACAAGTTCAATTCATTCCGTAACCCTGCACCTTAATTTATTCATATCAAATCAATATCCCCCATTGAAATGAACTGAATTGCCATTAATGTAACATTTTTATTTTAAAAGAAATAAGCACTGTTGTAGAATATAAATAACAATACAACAAAACAATAAGTAAAATAGTTTTGTGAGGTGCAATTCAGCCACGAGACACACATGCACAAGGACAAGGACAGTAGGTTAAGTGTTTCTTTGTGTCGTCATATGCCTGACATATGGCCTATGATGACACATTGGTATTTCCTGAAAGTTCATAAGGACCTATTCATTTTCATTTTTTTCCCGTACATTCAAACTGTGCATAGCAGCAAACTGCATTTTCTTCTCGAGAGACATTACTAAGTGAGATTTTGTGACGTCACAACAATAATAATAATAATAATAATAATACATTTCATTTATAAGCACCTTTCAAAACACTCAAGGAGACTTTACAATCAAAACAAGAACAATAACAAGCAGGGTAGCGATTTAAAACAGCATATTTGAGCAAGCCTGGTGTGTTCAAAAATTTATCTGTGCGTTATGTGATGTTCTTGGCAGCAAAGTGTGAAAAGTCTGAGGGTACTTACCAGCCTATATGGAGTGCTCGCTTACCTGCTAACCGCTAATGTTAGCAACAGGCGTAATTAATTTGACGTGGGGATTTTTTTTTGCGTCCTCAATTAGCAAATTAATATGACTTCAGGATGATGTTGCGTTGATGGCAATGGTTTGAGATGGCAATTTACACCTTGTTCAGTCACTTTCCTCTCCTTGCAGCACTCCTGTATCTAGTTTATTAAGAGTTCAGGATTTGTGATGATAGAGAGAGATAACAGGAGATATGAAAGTAGAATCTTACCAGAGGTGATGGGTCTGGAGATTTATGGAAGCCATTTTTGTCAGACGTGCTGGCGCTTCGCCTGAGACTGCCACTGATGTGCGTGCCCTCAATAAAGTCAATGTAGTCCTTGTAGTTATTAAACGGACCCACCAACACGCTCAGGAAGTTAAGATTGTAACTCAGGTACTCGATGAGAGAAGGTCTTGCACTGCACAGAGACCAGAGTGGGGGAAAGAAAGGGGGGGGGGGAGAGAACAATGTGATCGCTTCAGGTGCATAGAGGGCATGTTATTTAGATTGAATCATTTCTAAGATGAAAGCGGAGTTCATAATCGTGTGAGTCTGCAAATGACAAAATGAGGCTGTAAAACAAAGAAATACATGATTTCTTTTGATTGAACGTTGATGATCCACAGCAGAAAGGCTACATTTTGAAATAGATATGAAACCCAAATTTATAAGCATTGTAATCAGGTCACCAGCTTGACAATAATCAAAAATGTTTGTTCTGAATACATCGGTGGGACATGTTTTGAATGATCTATTGTCATGTAATCTTTCCCATGCAAAATTATGCAATTTTTCTCAGTTGGCGGCATGCTGTTCACATGAACAAGCTATTCACCGTAGCTGCATATCCTTGTTCTTGCGCTTCTTAGCTAAAGGGAGAGAGAGTAATTTATTCTTAAATTAGTTTCAGAAATTTGTCAACTTTTAATTAAATGCCATTTAAATTCAAGAAAGTTGTGCGTCTTCTGATACCTGCAATCTCAATGTTGGGATAGGGGTGGAGGAGGTTGGGCATGGCAAAATGTGTCTTGTTTGTAAAATTCCACTTATACACCAGGTGAAGTCGCTTTTCCATTCGAGGTTTGCAAATGGAAGCCTCTAATTGAAGTGAATGGACCCAGACAGCGGTGCGTGCACTTGTGGTCATTTTTACCATGAGCTTCACTATTTCATCCATTGGCACATATGAAATTGTACAATGTAAATATAATTGAGTATCGAAAAACAATTATATGCACTGTGTTTACTGCGTCTTTATGACTTGGCGGTGGGCAGCTCTGGTCTCGCTAGTTATAAAACCAGGAAATCGTCTTGTGCAGCAGAGTTCCTTGCATACATCTGTTGGCGAATCAGATGACAGTGACATCACGGCCCAACTCGGCCTGGATTTCAGAACCATGTTAAAGTGGGTTCTGAAGAGCTTTTTCATTGTAACCACACGGCCCCAAAAAAGTGTCATGGAAAAGCGACCACTCAGGATGGAGCAAGGCCATGTGTACAATAGAAAAAGTGGCTTCTGAGCTGTTTTTCTTGAACCATTTGCTTCTTTAAACAACTGCCAGTTGAAAAGAGCACAACCCCAACTCTTCCCTACCTCCTTTTCACCAATATTAGAGCCGCTGTGTTAAAAAGATTAACTATGCCGATGCAGTAACTACATGCAAACTTACGTTATTGCCAGTAGCTTCTGTTCCGAGGTCAGTTCTTCAGATTTCTTACACATACCTGGAATAAAAAAACCAAAACATGTTTTATCATCTTAGTGTTGTTGCTTCAAACGTCACTCATTTCAACATGCCACAACCGCCCAGCTCTTTTAACTCCACTAATAAATTTCCCATACATGATGTGTACGTGTGTGTCCATGTGCATTGTGAGTGTTTTCTTACCGTCATGGAGCTGGAATGCAAGTGAGGTAATCTTCTGGGTAACTACCATCAGTGGCCTGAGCAGAAAATGTTACTTAATATTGTACATGTAACACAGATGACAAACTTTTCATTACCTCTCTTTTTTTTGTTTGACACTTTAGATGTGGTTCAAATATTTATGTAGTCCAGCAGCATTAATGTAATCAGAGAAGAAAATCAGTGCCAGCAATAAACAGTTAGTAGTTGACTGTAGATGGACATTTTTAGGCTGAAAGCTAATGTGACCACTACAAACTGTCTTATGACGCATTGAAAGCAACGTAGAACATCAAGGTGATGCCCAGGCAAAGCAAAGAAGGGAAACCTAACATGTCATGTGTTCAATCACACTTATTTCATCAGAACCTTGTGTGGCAGGAGTGCCCTGTACGGTCACTGCGTTACATTAAAATCATCATCCGGAGTTCATTTTTTAAAACAACTGCCTGAATGCTGATCACAGTTCCGGTTGCTCGTCCCCAAAGTCATGTGGAGTGATGGGAGACTGCAGACAAACTCATCACCATGAATACCGAGCTGACTAGCAGAGTCAGCTGACATACATTTAGAAATCTAACTTGGCTCAGCAAATGCCTTGTTCTCTTCTCATTTCCAGTGTAACTCCTGCGAGCATCTCCAGCATTCTCCTGAATAAGAGGCAGAAGTTCCGTGTTTGCAGGAATGATTAATGTCATTATTGCTGTACTTCAACATTTATTCATTAATATTGGAGGCCCCCGCGACCCTAGTGAGGATAAAGCGGTTCGGAAGATGAATGAATGAATGAATGAATATTGGAGGCGGGGTACTCAAGTCGCCAATTTTAAGACTTAGGACTCGCTTGGCTAAAACATGAAAGACTCGACTTTGACTTGGCATTCATGAGACTGTTTACGTTTGACATTTAGAGTTCCACTTCCAGAAGTACTGCGTCACGTGATGATTTGCACGCACGCATGTCACTCAACGTCGTGTTTTGGTCGCATGCGTTGTTACTTCACAGACCATTCATATTTGCATTTGTTTTTGTATTGTGGATGACAACTACGTTAAAAGACCGGATTTAATGACAAATTGACGAACGGAACCTAAAAGAACCGACATCTAACTTCAACCGACACTAGGAAAGCCAAAGACAGGAAAGTTAAAAAAAAAGTTTAAAAAATTGATGCTATTGTAAATGTATCATGGACAGCTAACTATTGCACAAATACTGTGAGTGAAAAGTGGCTAATATGTGACTCAGCAGGATTGTACGGCTTGATTTATGGCTTGTTTAAAACCAAGTTATGACTTGCTTGATGTTTGCAACAGTAACTCTTGGGGATTTGCTTGAACGTTGGGGGGTAAAACGAGGGACTTAAGATTTCCTCCAACTGCTGTTTTAACAATGAAACGCAACTGCCCAGAGAGATAAAAAGCCCTCCCATGTAGCTTTTTTTTTTTCCTGAATCTCTATTGAGTCCATCCAAAAGTGCTGGTGAAGCTCATTTTAACTGCACATACACGAAGAAGTGTCTAAATTAAAATGCCAGTTGCCAGGAGTCAGTGTGAACACCACCTGCTTCGGTAATGTTGCACATTGCACACACATTTCCTCATTTTAATCGGCAGCACTGTATTTACCGAAGGCTGTGCCACTGGTGACTGTGTAAGCACGCAAAGCACATTGCGGAAAAGTTAACTGATAACATGTGAAGTGAAATTACGAATGCGCCACCACAGTTAAGGTGTGGCAGAGTCAGTTTCCTCACCCGGAGAAGTCAGTGGACAGTATCCCATATTTAAAGATGAAGACTCTGCTCACATGGCACACAATCAGGTATCCCATCGCCACCACCATGGAATACCTTGGAGGGAAAAGGAAGACGTTGTTGTGAGAGGTGCAAAATCCGCTGGGAATAAATTCTTTCCCAAGTGTGATGATGATGAAGTGAGACCATGTTCTCATGAGAGATACATGATGATACAAAGATACAGTATCAACATACACTACAAATAGAACCAACATGCAGCAGATAAATCTAAATGCTCTCAACATAATTTTGTAAATGGGCCTTCAAATCAAAAGAAATTGGACTGCATTTGTGTTCATGTGGAAACGCTCAAATCCCAGGCAAAGGCAAATAATTTGTCACACAGCCACGTTCCTTACACTCAGTCAGCTTCTTTTGAAACTTGTTTGGCAGATGCTGCTCAGAATACTGAAATTGACCTCCTCCGCGGGTCAATTAACTACAAACTAAAGATTTGTTGTCCTCCGAAGGTACATAGTAGTGCTCCACACACAGAATGTGGTTCAAGCTCAAATGAGCAAATGCTGCTACGTGTACTTTGTAGGAGCTAACATTACAAGGTCATTTAAATTGTAACAAATACTGGCCATGTGTCTAAATGTAATGACTCATTTTGGCTAAGTGTGCACTGAATTTATCTTGAATCCTCAGTGTGCACTGGACCTGTGCAAATATAGATATAGAATTGGGTATGGGACACCGTTTACAAGGCTCCCCACCAAGTGAACAATACAGACCAATTTCAACTCAGCCTGCAGCTCTCTCCTGTGTGTATTCCTTCATTCACAAAAGTGTCATAACAAACTGGACCTGACTTGTTTGGTCTCATTCCTAAAATATGAATATGGGTGAAAAGCCCAACGCGGGAAATTGTAGCAGGAGCTGCAAAGATTTAAACAGACCCTTTGAATAGATGCACACACATAACCTCGCACATGCACATTGTTCCCCAGTCTTTTGGGATTCAACAGACTGGTCTGTTAGGTTGACTTTCACCTGACATGTTTCACATTGGCGGCATGCTTTCAATCGACAGTTTCTACACTCGGGCTGCATTTCAACAAGGCAACAATCTAGAACATTGGAATGTGCTTTGAGTCAATGAACCACTTGGCCGCGATCACAGCTTGATTATCTGCTGTTGCATCATTGCTCTCCCATTTGTATGTATGTTGCCCGGCAGACTGGTCAATCTGGTCGGAAGACCGCTTTACCTAGTTGGTGACAAAAGTCAGAAGTACAAACCTTCGTCGCTGTGATTCTTTCAGAAGCTCCACTTACATACTCCTACATATTCAGACTCCATCACAGGACAAAACATTGAATGTACATAACGTAATGTAGAGTTACTCAGCAGGTGGTCTCTGATTTGGATCATCTCAAGATTTTGTGATTTAGACAGTGCAAGTTTGGGAGGGGGGGATTTACACAAGCCTTACTATAACCATAGCTTTTCTGGTCACCGCAGTATCTAAAGTACAGTATGCACACAGGAAACACACAAACAGATCACATCGAAATGAAACTCCTCCCACGTGACATGACTCAGCCAATCCAGTCATTTATTCCGAGTAGCTTTGCAAGTGCAGCAGTGGGGTGTGGAAGAGATTTCTCTTCTCACTTCTCGCCCAATAAACACATTTCAGGGTAAACAGATGATGTGGTGCTTTAGGAGAATAAAGGGGTGCCTAAAGCTGTTTTGTTGTTCATACTAGTTCAGATTTCTTATATCCAAAAATTTTTTTATCAGGTTTTCCAAGAAGGACTGCAGTAATTCAAACTACTCACATTGATATAATATTTGTTTATAAAAACACATACACTGATAGAATATCTCATGTTTTAAAGGGGAAGTCAACCCCTCAAAAATATTTCAGAGAATATGTTCTATGTAGCCTCACGAGTCCAAACACGGTATTCTGATTAATATAGTCTTTGTGAAAATATGAGTTAAGCAGCCCAATCAACCCGTTTTCAGCCATCTCGGGGGTCGGCCATTCTGCCACTTGCTGTTGACTGAAAACGACGTCATGTTGCTCAGGGCTCAAGTAATGACCAATCACGGCTCACCTGTTTTCTGAAGCTGAGCCCCGATTGGTTGTTAACGAAGCCACAAGCAATTGTGATGTCATTTTAAATCGACAGCAAATAGCAAAAATTGGACAAAAAAACAGGTACATTTTACCCCTCACCTCATATTCCACAAACTAAATATTGATCATCAGATGAGCATGTGCAGACGAGTGAAGCTACATAGAACCTGTTTTTGGTTTGACTTCCACTTTATTTTTCAATTTTCAGGGTATTTTGGATCCACGAGTATATTTTGGATGTACAGAACTAGTCTAACCCATCTGCATGACACTGAGAGGTGTTTCTATTCATTTAAATTCCATTTTTTTATCCTAGACTTAAATTATCCTCAGAAGAGGATAGTTCGAGCGTGTTTTTTTTTTTCCCTTTCCCTTTTCCTACCTTGTGTTTTTCCTTTCTGAAGTCTGACTGCAAATTTCCCCATTGCGGGACAAATAAAGGATATCTTAAAACATAAGCAAAATAAGATTTTTGATATTGAGTTTGTACTGCACTGATAAAAAATCTCCAAACTCGTAAAAGGCATCAAATGAGCCACATGACCAATGTTTGTATTTGAATTGAATGGAGCTCACAAAGAAAAATAACATACAGTACTTTACCTGTGTACATTGCTGATGTCAGTTTGGATGATTATAAGGTAGTTCGCAAGCACCACAGCCAGGAGGTGAGTGGAGTACCTACCAAGGACACACATACAACCCCAATTCCAATGAAGTTGGGACGTTGTCTTGAACACTAATAAAAACAGAATATCTGCAATGATCTGCAAACCATGTTCAATTAATTTCATTTAATTGAATACAATACAAAGAGGGCAGCACAGTGATCGACTGGCTAGCACGCCTCACAGTACAGAGGTGCAGGCTTCGATTCAGGCTCCGGCCTTCTTGTGTGGATGGTTTGTATGTTCTCCTATGCCTGCGTGGGTTTTATCCGAGTATTCCAGTTTCCTCCCACATTCCAAAAACATGCAGGGCAGATTAATGGAACACTCGAAATTGTCCCTAAGTGTGAGTCTGAACGTGACAGGTTGTTTATATGTGCCCTGCTATTGGCTGGCAACCGGTTCAGGGTGTATGCCACCTACTGCCCTAAAAGAGCTGGGATAGGGTCCAGCACACCCCATGACCCTTGTGAGGATATGCGAATCAGAATATGGTTGGATGGATGGATAATGCAAAGAAAATATATTTAATGGTCAAAATGATACACTTTATAGTTTAATTAACTTGGAAATTTGTGGCTGCAACACGTTCCCAAAAACAGCTGAGACAGGGTCATGTTTACCACTGTGTTAGGTGACCTTTTATATCAAGACCATTCAATTAACATTTGGTAACTGAGGACACTAATTGTTGAAGGTTTGTAGGTGGAATTATTTCCTATTCTTGTTTAATGGGGGGCTTCAGCTGTTCAACAATGCGGGGTCTCTGTTTTCATGTTTTACACTTCATAATGCATCATTTCATTTTCAATGGGAGACAGGTCAGGACTGCAGGCAAGCTAGTCTACTACCCATGCTCTTCTACAACAATGTCAAGCTGTTGCAACACGTGCAGAATCTGGTTTGGCATTGTCTTGCTGAAATAAGCAAGGGTGTCTATGAAAAAGACATTGCTTGGATGGCAGTGTATGTTTCTTCAAAACCTGTATGTACTTTTCAGAATGAATGGTGCCTTCACAGATCTGTCAGGTACCCATGCCATTGGCACGAACACAGCTCCATGCCATCACAGATGCTGGCTTTTGAGCTTTGCATCCATAACAGTCCGGATGGTCATTTTGTCTGTGGCGCAGAGGACAAGACGTCCACAATTTCCCCCCAAAATTCACCTCATCAGACCATACAACACATCCACTTTGTATCAGTCGATCTTAGATTAGCTCGGGCTGGCGACTTTTCTGAATGTTGTTCAGAAATGGCTTTTGCTTTGCATAGTAGAGTTTTAAGTTTCACTTAATGTAGCGTCAAACTATATTTACTGACATTGGTTTTCTTAATCGGCAGTCATCGAATCAATCCTGTGTTCTACCATCACGGTTTGGTTTGGGGCTGCCACAAAAAAAGGACAAAATCCGACTGCAACGGACAGTTAGGACGTCAGAAAAAATCATTGACACCGCCATACCCACTCTTGAGGACTTGCACACTGCAAGAACCAAGACAAGGGTACGGAAAATCCTACTGGACCCCCTGCACCCTGCCCACCACCTTTTCCAGCTACTCCCCTCAGGCAGGCGCTACCGATCCATGCGCACCAAATCCAGCAGACACTTAAACAGCTTCTTCCCTCAAGCCATTAACTCCCTAAACAGTAATCCAAATCTACCTGTATAGTGGCTCTTTGCAATTTTGCACAACCCTGTGGAACAGCATCACTGTTATTATCATTGTAGCTCCAGCTCTATACTCACTTGAACCACTGTCACTGATCTATATTCCACAGCACCAGACACTTTAAAGCACTCAAGGACATCTGCATAATTGCACCCTTGTTGTACTACAAATACTGCGACTGGTCACTTTAAAATGGTTCAATGATTTTCTGCACCAACTATACAACTGTTATAGTATTATATTCTACCACTGAACACTTAAGCTCTGTTTGATACTTTGCACATTGTCTCACAGTTGTCGTTGGGTGGTACACTAACATTATAGAATGTCCTTCCATACTTATTTGTAATGTCCTTGTTTATGATGATACTAGTGCAGCATGTACTACCGGAGACAGATTTCTTGTGTGTTCTACATACTTGGCCAAAAAAGATGATTCTGATTCTGAAGTGTTCCTGGCCCCAGACGGGGACGTCGGTTTGTGATGCAGTGACGCATGAGGGATCAAAGGTCACGGGTATTCAATGATGGTTTTCGAGGTTTGCCGCTTACATGAAGTGATTTCTCCAGATTCTCTGACCGTATGGACCGTAGATGATGAAATCCCTAAATTCCTTGTTATTGTATATTGAGGAATATTGTCCTTGATTGTTTCACTATTTTCTCACCCAATGGTTCACAAAGCGTTGAACCTCACCCCATCTTTGCTTGTGAATGACAATTCAATGCAATTCAGGGAAGCTCCTTTTATACCCAATCATGGCACCCACCTGTTCCCAGTTAGCCTGTTCACCTGTGGGATGTTCCAAAGAGGCGTTTGATAAGCATTCCTCACTTTCTCAGTCTTTTTGGCCACTTGTCCTAGCTTTTTTTGGAACCTGCTCCAGCCATAAAATACTAAGTTAATGATGATTTGGTTAAAACAATAAAGTTGATCAATTTGAACATTAAATGTTTTATCTTTGTGGTGGATTCAATTAAATACAGGTTGATCATGATTTGCAAAACCTTGTATTCTGTTTTTATTTATGTTTCACACAATGTCCCAACTTCATTGTAATTGAGTTTGTAATAAGAGCTACAATTCATGGACACCTGTGCTGTATTTAATAGTCAACTGTTGTAGATAGTCGGGCATTTGAACTTCTTTTAACAGTTCAAGTAGGTGAGCGTGGTGTGGAGGATCCTCATACCGTACCATCCAAAGCAGAAAATGATTAATGTGACGCCCAGCAGAGTGGCCACCGCGTGCCTCGCCAAGGGACTGCTGTGTTGACGACTGAGGTAGAGACGAAACCAGAAGGCAGACGACAGAGCAAACAGCTGACACGCCAAAAAGTTCACCTGAGTGACACATTTTTTTTTTAATGTTAAGTTTTAAGAGAACGTTTGAGTGCGTTTTGCCTGATTACGTATGTTTTCTTTAAAGAATGGCACACCTCGTGCAAATTCTAGCCGTTTAGAAGGCACAATAAACCAGTTCATCCACCTGTTGCCATTTCATACAGAAAAAAAATCTAGGGCTTCCTGCGAGTACAGTATACCAGCTCGGTGTTCAATTTCACAGGTCCAGATTTAAGCACGTCATTTGTGAATAAAGTGAGAGAACATCATCATTATCATGACAGTATTAAATTTTTTCTTGTTACATTTTTGTTTAGTGGTGTCGGCATTTATAAATCACGACGACGCGTCTTTCAAAACAATTAAGTATACATATTGTGGTGAGATACTAATGTGACGAGGCAAAATAGTGTAGTCTTGTGCTTACCAGTGCAAGAGGAAATCCCCAATATTCACTAACAGACAGCAGCCACTGAGAACCAGTAGTTTGAATCGCACTGTGATTGTCCATGCGCTCGCCCATCCTAAACAACAACTTGTGTGTAGAAGACGCGTCTTTTTTGCCTTTTTTTTTTTAAAACGAGGCAGTACCTACTTTTGTTAACTGAAATACATCGCTCCTCCAAAAATAGATCCCGTGACAAGTCAAACCAGTCCACAGTTTGGTGAAGTCCAAATCAAGCACGCCCGGTATCTTGGTCCTCCCTCCTCCACCGCCCTCTCGTTCACTCCACAACTACAACTGGCATAACTGCTGGAGTCTGACAGTAGAATAAAGATGAGCAGAGCGCTACTTCCGCGCATATCTTCAAAAATAAAAGTTTGGCCGTTCGGCTGTTGTTTGTCAACTTTTCAAAACGTTGTTAACCTGAACCAAAATAATAAAACGAATGATGAAGAAAGGAGGGCGGCCCGGTAGTCCAGTGGTTAGCACGTCGACTTCACAGTGCAGAGGTACCGGGTTCGATTCCAGCTCCGGCCTCCCTGTGTGGAGTTTGCATGTTCTCCCCGGGCTTGCGTGGGTTTTCTCCGGGTGCTCCGGTTTCCTCCCACATTCCAAAAACATGCATGGCAGGCGGATTGAACACTCTAAATTGTCCCTAGGTGTGAGTGTGGGCGTGCATGGTTGTTTGTCTCTGTGTGCCCTGCGATTGGCTGGCAACCAATTCAGGGTGTCCCCCGCCTACTGCCCGATGACAGCTGGGATAGGCTCCAGCACCCCCCGCGACCCTAGTGAGGATAAAGCGGTTCGGAAGATGAATGAATGAATGAATGATGAAGAAAGGACAAGGCAAAGGAAAGCTTACCAAAAGTATTAAAAGAACGTACATTGACGACATTTAAACACATTTAGAAATCTTTTAGTGACTTCATCTGAGGTGCAACTTCCTAACTTTGTACAGAATTTTTTTTTCATGGACCGAATAAATGGTTTTATTAAACAAAATATGACAATATAACGAATGAGCAATTGGTTTTCTTTTTTTTAAAATAATGAATGGTTTTTATTTCTGAAGTCAACATTATACATAGTAGCAAACTATTTTGTGAGCAAAACTGTATTGATTTTTAACTAGCCGGAATGTAATTTTTAGAACATTTACTGTGCAGACCTCAAAGTCAAAATTAAAACTCAAGACTCGTTTGTGAAAACAAATTATCATTCTAAATAAATAGTTTAGACTATATCTTCTTTTAATATATTGTATATCATATTGTTACTTATATTAATATACTTTTAACCTTATAGGCTACTCTGGTTAAGATGCCCCCTGGACATCTCCCCGGTGACGTGTTCTAGGCATGTCCCACCAGCAGGAGATCTCGGGGATGGCCCAGGACATGCTGGAGGGACGGTATCGCTTGGCTGGCCTGGCAAAGCCTTGGTATCCCCTGGGAAGAACTGGAAGAAGTGGCTGTAAAGAGGGAAGTGTGGTGTAACAGCTTTAGCAGGGGCTGAAGCTGTTACACCACACCCCCCTCCTTATAATAAATGATGGATGGATGGATGGATGCAAAACTGACTAGATGGTATGATAAGCAATGACTTCTCAGCCATAATGATTGTGTGCTAAGGTGTTGCCACCATGTAGCTCCTGATATATTGTATTGCGAATGTAAATACAGTAGTACTATTTTTGTGCTTGTGCATTTGTACGAAATGTGGGCCTTTTAACTTTGGGTATAAGTTAGAGTGCGCAAACGTGCACCGATGTAATATTTTGTAGAATACCTAATGCAAGCATACTACTCCGTACGAGCATACAATAAACCATGAAAAGTATCCAAATAACTGGTATCATTCTATTAATCAAGGTGTATCGAGTTAAAGGTTTGTGATGATCTTGAACTGCACAAATACTGTTTTGTATAGTGAGTCGTTAGTTCCATCTAGCGCCCCAATTGGGAATTACGGCACGCGTGACAAGTGACGTTGTCTGTTTACAACTGCCAATGAGCACGTGGCGCACATGATTCCACGACGTCATTGGACAGAAGGGCCAGAAACGGGGCGGAGACTGTGAACGGATCAGCCAATAGCACCCATCATGTAAATTCCATTTGAAATCTTCCCGGGAAATCTGAGTTTCGCGGGAGGGCTCTTGAGCGCGTAAACCGTATCCCTTCATTCATCAGGCCGTTTCCTGAAGCCATTTCTCGACGGGGGAAACGAGAGTTGCGCTACTTTTTAATCCATTGCATCTGCCTAAATGCACGTACACGAGGACAACTACTTTTCACAAATCGATGATTCAGACTTTTATCATACCTTCGGTCTGATTATTTTTGTAACTATTGCGCTGGATTAGCAACCGGAGCGGCTTGGAAGTGTCGAGACAAGAAAAAGGGGCTACCCGAGACCAAGATGAGAAGAGGGATCTCTTCGGCCCCGGACAAAGTGATTTTAGCGGGCGTTGGAGGCTCCCATCTCGACAGTAACATAATTTTGACAGCGCTCTCGGATCGTTTAAATCCCGCTCAAACCAACGCTACTTATATCCAAATAATAACGACCCCGCCGCCTTGCAACGTTACCCAGACCTCGAATTTATGTTTATCCGAGCCATCGATAAACAACATTTACACAACACCTCAGCCAGCTGCAGCAAATGGAACAGGACAGCGACCCGCATTGGGAAGACCGCCGGTAAACTTGCAAAACAGTATATATTAATGCATTTTGTGTGTCGCTAACAACCCGAAACGCGACAAGGCTAGCCTGCTCAGTTTAGCCGAGCTTGTTGTTCTGCCAGCTAGCTGCTAGCCATTTTAGCCATATAGCTAACTAACTACCATTAGCTAAGTTGTCCAAGTGGACTCCCGTTGGGTTTAGGCGGAATTGGATCAAAAGGGGATATTTTAAAATGGCTTGATGTTCACACGACGTCCACTGGCGTGCAAACAGCTCGCCGTGCTAACTTCGTGATGCTTTTGAGTTCGCCTCAGCCTCGCAGCCAGATGGAAACATTGGGAAGAGATGAGCAACGTTAGCGGTGGCCTAGTGGCTGCTCTCTTAGTCTTCAATTTTGGGGGTTGGGGTGCTCTTCGGGTATTTTTGCTGCACATTTGTACACTTGTACCCTTTGGGTGTTCGTCGTTTCTATTCTACTTTATGCAATCGCTCTTGATACCACTTTGGCTTCACCTCAAGTTTTGTGACCAGTCGACGGCGTCATATCGTCGATTAAGATGCAAGTTGGATTGAAGCATGAAAATGAGTTAGCTGTCAAGGCTAGTTGCACTGTTGACGAGGCGGGGAGAAATTCTTCGTTTTCGAAGCCAATTTAACAAGTTGGAACAAGTGTGTATGCTGACGGACTCCACTGAATAAAGTGCAGCATGATGATGCCTTTCTTAGTGAAACTCGAGTTTGTTGGCCTCAGGGCTACTTTACGCATTTCCTGAACTTGCAGCTTGTATAAACCACACGAAAAAGTGTAAGGTTTATTCGGGTGTTGGTTATTGTAGCTGTTTGTAGTGTGAACTGTAAATTTCGCGAGCTAAACTCGTGTGAATGTCAGGCCGGAGCCATGAGCAGACGGAGTGAGGGGAGCTGCTTGCTGGTTTAAAATGGCTGACATTTAGACTGTCAACAGTGGACGTGGTACTCACAAGCCTGAATAAAATTTGCAAGATTTGATTAAAACGGATGTGTCCTCTGTAAGATATTTTAAGGTGGGATGCAGCTTCGGAATACCGGTGTCACTGCATTGCCCTCCAAAACACACACAAGTGGAAGTGTAGGAAGAAAAGTTTTGGGGGCTCCAAGGAAAGTCACAAGGCCTTGAAATGGTGACAAAAATAAAATAAAGTTCAAGAATGTCTCTTGATTATACGTGTGTGACAAAATACAGTTTAAAGCAAAACCCGAATGGGTACTTTGTTTTTCCTGTGAGGGAAATTACATCAGACAAAGTGATGAAGTAAATCATGTCTCTTTCAAGGTGAGGTAATGCTACCAGAAACAATTTGAAATATCAAACACTTGTATGTTCATATGGAATTGTCTGAAAATTGACAATGAGGTTTGAAATCAGATCGGAAGGGCAATTGTTCCAACAATACATGTTTGTTTAAATTATTGCACATTAAATGCAATGGAGCAAGTGCAATGCTCAAGTAGTACTCACTGTTAGCATAAGATAAAACTTTTATTTGTCTCACAATGGAGAAATTCCCAATATATAGCAGCAAAATGATGAAAAGGGAGAAAGTAGAAGACAAAAAGCACATAAGCAACTGAAAAGAGACTCATCTTCACGTTTTGGTGCACTACACACAGGCAGCCCTCGCCTTGTTTCATGTTTTTTAGAGACATAGTTTTTACCCTCAAATAGAAAATGTTTTGAAATCCAAAGCTTATCCTCTGCCCATCTTCCATTCCATATCCTCCCTGTAGGCCAAAAGGCGGCTAGCTCTCGACGATTCGGACCACCAGTACCAGTCGGAACCATCAAGGACCCCAAGAGGCAGAGGGAGTGCTACATTCGCCAATGGAGTCCATTTAAAAACACCAAAAAGTAAGACCTTTTCACATGCTATGGAGAATTATCATTGAACCATCGTACAAGTTTGACACATTCAAGAAAATATAAATGTAAGATGAAACACAGATTTGCTTTACTGTTTTCTACCAGTAATCTTTATGCACGATGCAATGTTCCTTTGTAAGTCCTACGGATATATTTCTCCGTTCGTTCTCTAGGCGACAAAGCCTCTGACATTTTTTATTTTGGGGTTTTATTGAAGTCACGTTTGGTGAGTAAGCAAGAATGTGATGATGTGGCAGGCCCCAAAAAAGCATTTTCCGAGTGCACAGACAATGGCCATAAAAATACCCAGAGAAACATTTTATGTTCGCCCTGCATATGGGAGACTTTGTTTGGGAAAAGAATTGGTCTATTCCCCCCCCCCCCCTTTTTTTTTTTT
>CAAKHF010002497.1:3321-15184 GCA_901007745.1 Hippocampus kuda
ATGACGAATGGTATCACTACACACACACACGCACACACACACACACGTCTCTCTCTCTTTCGCTGTACATACATATATTTATATTTATATTTATATTTATATTTATATATATATATATATATATATATATATATATATATATATATATATATATATATATATATATATATATATATATATATATATATATATATATATATATATATATATATGAAAGGTCCTTTGTAGACGATACCTCTATATGTTGAAATAAGACAGGCCTCGAAAATGCCCCACTGATTAGGGCACAAGGCTTGCACAATTTGCCTGTATTTCAGTGGTTGTGTAATTGGCCATGATCTTTTCTTCGCTCCATGCTTGTCACCGAAAAACAGCTTTGGTGCTGAGCACATGTGAATGTGAAACAACCTTGGTGCTGCGCACATGTGAATGACGGGCAGCACAGTGACACTCTGCCTTCCCTCTTTCCTCTCAGGGGTACTGGATGTTCTTTGTGGTGGAAGGAAATGGGCCATTTGCCTCTGTCTATAAAGCTCTCCAGGTCATCGACTTCTGTCTCGGGTTTGTCTTACCCTCCCACCCGATATTTGGAATGGACGTAAGTTTGAAAAAAAAAAAGACATAATATTGTTGTTCTTCTTTCATAGACCATCCGACGGCATGTAAATAAACTGCAGCTTATTCATTAGACTTTAGTTACTTGGACATTTTATTTCTTATCACAGTACACCACAGTTTAATTTAAGACAAGATAATCGATATGTGACTTATTACAGAATTCCAGCTTTACCAGACCTGAGTTCATAAAAATATGGGATGTACTAACGATAGTAAATACAGATATTCTGTCAGCAAGCAGTTTACTGAACAAAGAATGCCTTTTTTCTACATGAAATAGAATGCAACGATGTCATATGTCCAGTTTGTAATCCTTTGTCACTGCTCTTGTCAGTCCGTGGCGCTGAGGCACGTGGTAAACACAACACAGCAAGCATGGATCATCTACGTCACTGCAGGCATTGGCGTGGCCATCTGTGTTTTTATGGTATGCACAAACTGTATGCACACACTTGGATGCCAAATTGTACACTTGAGTCTTTTTTCCATCATTGGCTGATTATTATGGGTAACCTTACTTAATGCAAATTGATGAGCAGTTGGTAAATTGATATGATTTTTGTGTGCATGTGTTATGTATCTTTTGTGTTTTGATACAGGACAATTGACTATCACTGCATTCAAGATACTTACTATTGCAAAAAATTAAAAAAATAAATTTGGACTGTAGTAACACCCCCAAATTAAAAATTGATTGCTATCTCGATTTCTGTTATCCGGTTTGACATGTGACTCGGTTTTTTGTGAGGAGAGGGGAAAGCAAGAAGAGGTTTGATTGCAAAAAGTGGATTATTTATGAGAACACTTTATTATACATGATTGTAAACAATATAGTCTCGGAGGTAACAGACCTCCATTCTGTGCTATGAACAAATATTAAAAAACAAAACATGACAAAATTATGAAACTTTTTTCTTTTCTCTCACAAAAATACTAAAAAATACACAAAACTAACCCATGTGTTTGAGATTAAGATCAAGAAAACAAACATTGAGGCAGCAGACTGTTTGCGCCTCTCTCCTTATGAACTAACACAAGCAGTCACCACAGTTCTGCCCACTCCTGTCACATGACATTCTGCTATTTCAAAAGTGAGGCAGGTTTGTGCCTTAGAGGGTTGCGATTTCGGTTTCAATATGATCTGTGGTGGTCCGGCACGGTTTCCGGAGTTTTCCACAGTGACCAACCGGGCAAGGTTTTGAGAAAGACTTCTTCCTGCAGCGCTTCATCTCATCAAGTGGATTCCTACACTATTCTAACTAACATTGTAAAGCAAAATTCTCTCATCTGCGGCCCCTTCTCAAGTGTTTTAATTTTTTAGTTTTTCATGCCCTCATGTGGCATTACGATCAGGCGATGAATATCGGTCAACTGTAGGCATGTCTAGCTCTTTTTTGTGAATAAGGCCTATGTAAACAAATTTGACTGGGCTTGACAACAGCCCAAGGTTCAAATCCACACAGCCAACATCTCAGGGTTGAAAGTGAAGTGCGCAAAAGCAGCAGGCTCAAAGCCCAGATTGCCAGCCCAAGACATTTTAAAACTTATAACCAGATTCCTACCAATTGAAGCTCAACAGAGGATGGAAGACGCAACAAGACAACAACCTAAAAGACAGGAGTAACCCAATTAAGATCCTGAAAGATTTTTTTCAAGCGATCCAAATTTTTCCCTGACCATTGTGCAGGGATGACCTTCAATTCAAATACTGGAAACATTTGGCTGAGGTTGTTGCTGCTATCAGACGATCAACCAATTGCTAAATCAAAAGGTTCACATGCTTTTTCAGTAATTCAGTAATTGTTTGTGTGGCTTTATTTATGGTTAACTGTGTTTGTGTGTTATTGTGAATTATTGCAGATGAAGATCAGATCACCTTCTATGACCAATTTATGCTTTATTTATGCAACTCGAAAGGCATTATTGAGATTCTTTTTCTTGGAATAGTATGCTTGACTGACCAGCGGCTACATATCGGGCTTCTCCTCCACTCATCTGTCTTCAGGTCATCCACATGGTGTGTAGGTGGCGTTACGGCACTGGCTTATGGTCATCGGGAAACACTTCAACGGACATTGGAGATAGACGTCAATCTGTGAGCCGCCAGCCCTCCTTCACCCTGTCAGAGTGGACGGATGCCCAAGAGGACCTGATGGATCTGGATGCCGTGCCTCAGACTCCAGTCTTTGAAATAGGAACTGACATCAACAAGCCAGAGGGAGATGCGGCAACTCTCACAGTCACACCAGTGGGGCTTCAGGAGAGGTTTGTTAGTCTTGATTTGAATTTGTGGAATGCACTGGCATAGAAATTGTCATATATTATGTCGGTGTTTTATTTGAATCTGTAAATCTCACACAGGAGAGGCTCCAATGTTTCACTGACCTTGGACATGTGTACACCGGGCTGCACGGAGCCTTACGGCTACGGAGCGCAGCTTTCCCCTCGAGACCAGTCGGCCCAAGAGTACCTTCGGCAGGGAACACACATCCTCACCCCTGCCATGCTACACACACGGGCCATGGATGACCAGAGCCTGCAGGCTGAGTTCTATGTGAGTGCAACAAGAGCAACTCACCCACCTACACGTTTCAGATATCATACACAAAGAAGCAAGGACTTACCCGCTCACTGTGTACACCCAATGGAGCGTTGTACACCCGTAAGCTTTGCCTCAGTTTGTTAGTGGGCGAAAGAAGGATAGATACCAGCTTCATTTACATACAAACTCACAGATGATTCTACTGTCTGCTGGGCAATCAGAGATATGTTCAAAACTGCAAACAAGTCACACAACCCACAGTCATGTCCAATTGCTACACATCGAAAACTGAATCTTCACCACTTCATGATCTTATGGCATGGACGGCATCGCCCATTGTTCCTGTTTCTGCTTTGTCCATTTGTAGGAAACGCCCATGAACTTTGTGGATCCTAAGGAGTACAACTACCCAGGGCTTGTGAGAAAGAACCGCTACAAAACCATCTTACCCAGTGAGTAGGGCTGGATCCAACATAATGTACAATGATATTAATATTATAAGAAAGAATGATCATGATTTTTACGGTAGCTATACACGAAGATTACACTACTCACATACAAATGCAGTGCAGTAAAAGAACTGCGTCCAACTGTCGCAGAGCCATGTCGGCGTTTGTCCAAACGGAAGAGTTGCTCATGTCTGACCTGGACTATGTCGCACTGGAATCTAGCAACCTTAACTTGGCACAGGAAGTGAGATGAAGAAAAAAAATCTGTTTTTGGTATTGTGGTGATTGTTTACATTTGTGTAAGACAGCACTGAATTGTACTGAGAGATGATGTGTGGCCTACCTTGAAAGGAACAGCAACCAAAATAAGGACATTGTTAAATTCTCATCACATCACAGTGTCAATCAAAACATAGTATCATTAAGTTGGGATTTGTAAAGGTACGGTATGTTTTTTTTTGTTGTTGTTTTTGGTTTTTTTTTTTTTGTGAAGGATGGGGGAAGTATAACGTGTCTTTTTCATTTCCCTTTGTCCGTTGTTGATACTGTCTACCTCCAGACACACACAGCCGAGTGATTTTAAAGTCACAAGAGGAAGACGATTTCCTCACTACATACATCAACGGCAATTATCTCAAAGTAAGTCAAATGTCTTTGTGAGCAAAATGTTCATTCATCATTGTCTGTTCATTTTTATAAAGTTTTCCACAACAAAATAGAACAATTATTCAAAATAGGATTCCATTTCAACCAGGGTTATGGGGGTGAAGAGCGTGCTTACATCGCCACGCAGGGTCCGACGGTTAACACGGTGGGGGACTTCTGGAGGATGGTGTGGCAGGAGAGGACCCCAATCATTGTGATGATCACTAACTTGGAGGAGAAAAATGAGGTTTGCTGCTCAGTGATGATAATATTGCATGAGTTTGTAATCAGTCACTGCGGCTGTCACGTTGTTCATTTTACGTGTTTTTGTCTGTGATTTCTTCCAGAAATGTGCCGAGTACTGGCCTGAGGACACTGTGACCCACGAGGAGATTGAAATCACTGTTGTTACGGTTACACAGGAGGACGACTACAGTCTGAGGGTGTTTGCGTTGAAGGTAAGGCACGCAATGGTTAATGCATTGCAGAAAAGAAAAGACCTGAAATACAATTAAAAGCAGGCCTTAGTGGGCCTGTCAGTTCAATGTTAAAATCTCAGATCATAGTCCAGTTTGCATGTTTTCCCTGTACCTTGTTGATTTCCCCCCATATTCCAACAACATGTTTCAGCTGCAGGAGTTTAATTCAAAAAGTGGAGCTCATATACTATACAGAGTTATTAAACACAGTAAAATACTTTTCAGAAGGCCACTTCCTATCTCTGTGCGAAACATAATTGTGTAATGTAATGTGAATGGGAAGGGAATGACATGGTGATTTTGGGGGGTTTTGTTAGCCAGTAGCTAAAAATGATTAAATATACGTCATTAAATAGTGTTCTTTTAAAACCGTATACATGTTTGACAATTTGTATTGAACTAATTACTCTGAATACAATCGATTTTTTTATCGAAGCAACTGAAATGACCTGAAGTTGCAAGTTCATTGAAGATTCCAAAAAACGTACGAGAACCTAAAAGAAACAAAGTTACATTTCCATTGGATCATAGAGATACCTGCTTCACAGTTGGCAGGTTCTGGCCTTAAATCTCTTCCCGTATGGAGTTTGCATGTTCTCCAGCTTCCTCCCGCACTCCAGCATCATACCATGTTAGTTAAGTAAAGGCTATAACTTTTCTACACGTATGAATGTGAGTGTGAATGGTTGTTTATCGAAATGTGACCTGCTATTCACTTGGGTCAAGTCCAGGCTGTAATCCGTCTCTTGCGGGCCTAGGTTCTAGCTCCCCTGCAATACTAATTGGGCAAGTAGTATAGATGTAAGCTTATGTTATATTATTAATTATCAGCTTACATAGATAATGGATGGATGGATGGATGGATGTGTTTCATAATATACAATTGCAAGCTTCAATACTGTAACTGTCTCTGATTTATTTATGACTAAGTCATGGCTTGTATTTTCTAATAGGTTGACTCAAACCTAGATTTCTGAAGCACGATTAAAATGATTAAGCAGGCAAAACTGTTCAGAATGTGATCCCATAGAAAAAGGTGTTGCCTCCTGAAATGTTCCTAGAAAGTATGACATTATTAGTTAATATCTAACGAGCAACCCGTTCACCTTGAGGTGACATGCAAAAATGACTGGAAAAGTCTAAATGTTAATGATTGTTAGACTTAAGGAGAGCCAGTGGATGTAACTGGCCAGCAAAATCTGAAAATCTTCACTGTACTCCTGCCTCAGGGACACAATTAAATCTGTTCCCATCTGTTAATCCGTATTTCATGCCATTGTGCGGGCCTGTTTGTGCATTTGCCTGTACATGTGTGTGTATGCACGTGCCAGTGTGGAGATGAGGAGCGGAGTCTGCGGCAGTACTGGTACACCTCATGGCCTGACCAGAAAACTCCAGACAAAGCGCCACCTCTTTTGGAACTAGTCCAGGAAGTGGAAAGAGCCAGGGAGGAGGCCCCACCCACTAGTGGACCTATAATTGTGCATTGCAGGTATCGACATCAATTCGGTTTATAGTCATTGTGGTGCTTTAATAAAACATAAAACAGCTACAATATCAAACATTTTGCTTTATTGAAGAACAGGCCACATTGGTTGAACGACAGGTTATGACTACAGGTAAACACATTAATTCCTCTTCATCATTTTGTTTGCAGTGCTGGAATCGGTCGGACTGGCTGCTTCATTGCCACCTCCATCCTGTGTAAGCAGCTAAGGATGGAGGGTGTGGTTGACATCCTTGGAACTACCTGCCAATTGCGCCTGGACAGGTGATATATAGTCTCCTTATCTACAGCATGTCAAGAAAGTGTGGATAGAGATACTGTAGAGGCTGTTACACCACCAAATTCTTGTAAATTAGGGGTGTCAAACTGTAAAGGGCCACACTGTGATTAAGATTGCTTGGGGGGGGGGGGGGGGGGGGGGGGGTAGTTATAATAGTGAAACACCAGGAGTGTAATGGCGTGCTAACAGTCACGGTTGAGTGCATACATTGGGTTTACTGTCATGGTTCAGTTCTCATTTCCTGTAAATGAACACAATACAAAATGAACTGCTAATGTTTTATGTGAACAAGAGCAGATGTAATGACATTTAAAATGAAACAGCAATTTCTTCTGCATTTTTTTTAGAACAGTGTAAAAATAACGGATTGGCATCTTTTTTTGGTCATGAATTAATGTGCAATAGAAATCAACACGAATGCGTTTGTACTGTACTTCATTTTGTGTTACTTTGTGTGTGTGTGTGTGTGTGTGTGTGTGTGTGTGTGTGTATGTGTGTGTGTGTGCGTGTTTGTTTGTTTGTGCGGGCACCGAAAAAGGTTTTTATTGAATTTACTCAATTTTACATTTTTGAAGTAGACCATCTACAGCTACGAAACAAAAAGAAGTGAATTCAACACACCATTTTTTTTCATTGTCTATATATGTATCTCAGTTTATTGTGAATGTGTGTTTATCAGGGGCGGGATGATCCAGACATGTGAGCAGTACCAGTTTGTACATCACGTCCTCAGCCTCTATGAAAAGCAACTGTCTCACGCCTCTGAAGAGTAGTGCTTGCACCCCAGCCACGCCCACACCGAGACACGCCACTGTACACTGTACCGCTTCTGGCGGTATGCACCACTGTACCAAGCATTATGTCATATGTCACCCTTTAAAAAAGGTCACATCATCATCTTCATCAATGACAGACTCGCTCATGCAGGCTTCTTGAACAGTAACCTGTAATTGTTCCAACAATAAAGTAGGCATGTCAACTGCTACATAATTATCCTACTTACCCAAAATATTCTCATTTGCCACCCTGAGGTTATTACATTTATCTGCATGAGACACCACAGACTCATGAGCTTGCATCCAGCGCTGGTGTGTGCAATTAGGGTTAAAAACCGTATACAGGCATTAATTGAAATTAATAGGAATTACTGAGAATCTACCAAAATAAATGGAAATTAATTTTAACATTAGGAAAATAATCATATTCATGTTAAATGTTGAATTTATGGTAACTGAAATGTAATTGGATTTTCAAAAATGCAGCTTAATGTAGTTTCAACACAGATTGGATTAAACTACAAGTAACTCATTATTTGAAGTCAAACTTTTTTGTTTTTGTTTAGAATTTATTTATTTTGCTGCATATCTACTTATGACAACAGAAAATGTTTTGTCATTATTATTTATTTTAATGAAAGTACTTCAAATTTCCTGACAATCGCAAGCATGAAGAGTGTCCAACAGTGTTTTCAGAATTCTTTAGCTGGACTTCCTATAGTTTTTTTTTTTTTTAATGAATTAAAAAAAAGCACTACCATACCACAGCATTACATTTACACTAAAACTTGCTTGGTTAACTTTTTCCATCATGTCTTATTCTTATGATCTTAAAGAAACACACACACAAGTCCTGTTTCTGTATTTGATACATTCAGGAGCCACCTCATCTTCAGGTTGCATGGTGCTAAGTGTTCCTTCAAGGCATGTGCAATGTAATGGAACAAAGGAATGTAAAACAGTTAGGTTATTATTGAACTAATTAGGATTTTTGTGCAACCTACAGTACACTAGTTCTACCATGCTGCCTTTGCAGTTCTCATGGTTCATGATGTTTACCATGTTAAGGCCACATCAACAAACTATCAGAGTCTTCACAGAGCCAGCAAGGTTGCGAGGGAGCCGCAGCTCAAGCCAAATGCTACGTGTTCAGAAAGACCTTCTGTGCTTGTGAATATCCCGTTTATGTTGTGCTCCTTCGAGCCACTTGCTCTGTGATGCCTCTGCTCTCAATCGTAGCTTCAACACATGCGTAAAGTTAGACGCCCATGATTGTTGTATAGACAGGTCTAGCCGAATCTGTGTGAAGCACAATATAACAACTAAGGTTGTCACTCTTATGTTCAGCTGTAAAGCTTTTTTTTTCTTTCCTGTATCGTTTAACGGATTGCATGTGCTGTATGGGACTCCGTAGGTCCACAATCAAAGCGACGTGATAGGTTGTCCTGCTTTTTGTTGTGTAAAATGGCGTGGAAGCCTACTATATTGCTTGCTCTCAGCCAATGCTTTTGATACAGTTTGCTTTTTGTGAAACCAACCAGAGATATTTTTAGAACATTTTGATACAATCCTTTTGTGTAGATGCCTTGTGTGCATTTTCATCTCCACCATGATGTACATACATAGGTCATACTGTGAATTACGACGAACATAAATTTTTATTGCAAGATTGAAGACAGAACAAAATGTGACAAACTATCTTACAGTACACCAAAATTAATTATGTTCAGTCTTCAGCAGTATTATATTCTGTACTTAAGCTTTGCTCTAATATGCTTTGCTGTTTGTGTTAGTTTTTACTATTTTGTTTTTCAGAGAATTTTACCTCAGACTGAGTAACACAGTCCCCAGTGCAGTCCATCTTGGACTCTCAAACGCATCAAAATGAATTGCTATGTGCAAGGCAGCTAAAACAGTTCAGATCCACATATTTTTCCTTTGAAAAAAAAGGCTAAATCTGTTGCAACGATAGAATTGAAAGTGTTGATCCCAGCAAAATGACATTTCTGTTTGTCACTTTACCGAATACTCTGTGTCTTCTGAAATTCACAAAAAAATGTTTTACTTGTTTAAAATGCTTACATCATCTCATTGTAAGAATACAGGAAGAAATGATTAAATAGAATCGTAAAATAGTAAAAATACAGAAAACCAGCAATCAGTATTCCTTTCCCTTGCAACAGTATTGCTTTAAGTTGTGAATTTTTGCGAATAAAAATCGATTTTCATGAACCTGTATTGTTTTCTATTGGATTTTATTCACGTGAAAATATTCACATGGCCACTATTAAGCCGCTTTTTTTTAGGTTTTCACCATAACCGAGGGACACTAACTTGTACAACAACGGCGCAGTTATATAGAAGTGCCACTAGAGGTCACTGTACCAAAATATAAAGGAATTGGTTTTGGTCACTGCACGATCAACCAGCTCGTCACTTGCCAACAATATCTTTGTGTCTCAGTACTTAAATATTATTTATTTATTTATTTATTAAAAAAATATACATCGGGTTTACATGTGTAGTTGTCTTAAAATTGATAGCCCATCCATCTTCTGTATCACATGTCCGATATATAATATATATTATTGGAACATGGGAGGAATATCCACAGAAAACCCATACAAGCATGAGGAGAACATGTTAACTCCACTTATCCACACTGTATGGCGAGGACTTAGCCGAAATTTGACCCAAGAATCTCAGAACAGAAACAATAAAAAATTAATTAATCAATAACAGTAATGTTCTTATTTTGATAAATGTTGAGGGGGGGGGGTTGTTCTCTGCATCGTATACTGACATACATTCATGATTTAATACAGAGCAGGCTCACAGTATAAGCTAACTAATCTCCTCCTTAGGGCCCAGTGACCACAAATGGGCCCTCAAGAGCAATTAAAACCCATCACAGCCTAAAGTAGTCTTTTTCTATGTCATTTTAATTTTATCGACAAAGAACAGCGTAATACTGTATCCAGCCATTCGTTTTCTATACAGCTTCCTCTCACTAGAGGTGCGGGTAAGTTGGAGCCTATCCCAGTTGACTTTTGGCAAAAGCAGGAGATACCTTGTACCGGACGTACATTTACAGGGCTCATGTATATTAACAATCACTCACACTCACATTCTTACCTAAGAACAATTTAGAGACTTCAATTAATCTAACATCCATGCTTCTGGAATGTAGGAGGAACCGGTATCCCACTAGAAACTTAACACAGGAAGGCCCAAGCCCAGAGAGCTGTGAAGTGCTAACCACAAATCTACTGCCACAGAATAACATTAAGAAATGTTTTCAAATTTTTTTTTTAACTAAAGCTTTTGCAGATTGTCACATGATTTTACCTAGCCCTAATTACTCAGCTTTCTTCATTTGTATTCTAAAACCATTTTGTCACGCTGCTTCAGGTGGCTCTGTTCAGTTACGTCAGTTAAAGGTGAAGTCTGACGTACAACCTGCGAGCCAGATTTGAATGTACTGTGATTTCACTTTCCCCGACCGCACCCTCATTCTCCTGACTGAAGCTACACCCCTTACGAACACGCAGCAGCTCGACGCACCGTTGGCTAATGTCAGCTGTGTACAAGCTGACATTAGCCAAGACTGCTATCTTGGAAATAGGCCTATGGTTTATTCAAATTGGAAAGTTATCAAATGCGAAATGTTACCGGTTTGGCATTGCATTTCTTTTTAATGCAAACTCAATTACAAAATAGAAGCGAGGTAATAAATTTACTTGACAACACAGTGAGAACAAAGACAAGGTCATTGTCATCCAGGCCAAGCGATGAAGCATCAATTCCATATATTTAGCTTTTATTTATTGTAAGGATTGCCCAGATCCTTCATTTGAATTTTTGTTGCTAACCGGAGTACAATAATCTGCCCAAAACTATGAGAGTGATGGAGCTGTGTGCCGGTAGACCAGTAGACACCTAGTGTGTGTAAGAAGTCTGTGATTGGTCAGTTTTAGCGTTTAGAAATAATAATTAAAAATTAAATAGAGGCATAAGATGAGTGTACAGAGGGCTGATTTTTCAAAAGATCATTTTAATGATATTTAACTGTCAGGTCACACAGACAGTTGTAACATACATGAAAAAACATGTTTTTCTTCTTTTTTTGAGACTTCAGGCTCTATCTATCTTTGAAGCTCATATCTTACTGATTATGATATCTTACAGACACATGCAAACACCCAAGGTTTGCATGTGTGTGTAAATGTTGTTTCTTCTCTGTCAGATGGTTTGTTCAGTGTTGTAAACAGAATCAAAGATGTTCCCAAACAATTTTAATGATCTCTCATTTTGAACATGATAAATATTTGATGCTGACAAGAAAAACTGTTTATAGCCATAAAACTGTTTGGGAATGTCTGGTGAATGGCTTCACAACTGTGCAATATTGAAGAAACAATGAGAAAACAACTACTGCACAGTACATTCGTTTTTGCGGGCACACACATGAAAACCTTCACCACTCAAGATACGGCTTAGTGGGGAAGTCAAGCCCCCCCCCCCCCCCCCCCCCCCCCCCCCCCCCCCCCCCCTTTTTTTTTTTTTT
>CAAKHF010002500.1:10486-25083 GCA_901007745.1 Hippocampus kuda
AAGGGAGTGGTGGGGGGGGGGGGGGGGGGGGGAGAGAAGTGACCCTTCTGTTTTCAAAGGAAATAATACATGAGAAACAACTGGTAATAACTGAGCAGAGTGAAGATTCGGGTCAAAAAGACCGATGCAGCAGGGGGAAGACACAAGGGAAGTAAGCAAGCTCTTGTGTGTAGATGAATAAAAACGATAAAACATTTATTATCCGAGATAATTTCGTCAATTGCCCACCGTCCATCCATGCATGCATTTTCGATTGCGCTTGGCTCATTGGAGTCATGGATGAGCTGCAGCCGCTCAACTCGAAGGCAACCATGCTAACCACAATTGCACTGCCCTGCCCATTGCGGCACTAAGAAAGGCTGTTTGTACCCTATTCTGTTCTTTCAATAAAATGAGATATTTGCTTGGGTAATGCATGACAAAATAAAACTTATTAACTCTGAGCGCAGGGCTTCCCCAGTCCAGTCGTTTCACAGCTCAAGACCAAATCTTAAAGTCTGATTCTTCACCAAGACCCTAATTTCAAGGACCATATAATGGAAAACTGAAAAGCCAATTCTCCTTCATATTATGTCATGTTGATGTATGTTAACACCACACTTATTTCAAAGGAAACATTATTTCTATATTGATGATAAGACAGGGGATGGTGTCGTGCCAAAAATTGCAATCATATCGATTCTCAACACCCGCATTGCATATTTTTCCAATGTTGTGGAGTCCTAGGAAGGACTTACACAAAAATAAATAAATCAACAAAAGAGCCGTGACTGTCACACTCGCTTATTTCTCAGTCAGATTTCCTCAAAAGAATCACATCACTTTACAACCATGCTTTATTATTTATGTAGAGCATTTGTGACACAAGGTAAGTTGAAATAAGATTTTGGAGAACAGGATTTTAAAAAATGCTTCAACAGACAGATAGATCATTAGTGTCGGAAGAGTATGTATTTAAAAACATAAACTTGGGGTTGACCTCACTTCGATTGGCAGCTTATACCATTTGCATGTATCTATCCATCCATCCATCCATTTTCTAATCCGCTTATCTTCATGGGGGTCGCGGGCATGCTGGAGCCCATTCCAGCTGTCTTCGGGCAGTGGGTGGGGTACACCCTGAACTGGTTGCCAGCAAATCGTACGGCACACAGAGACAAACAACCTTTCCCGCTCACACTCACACCTAAGGACAATTTAGAGCGTTCCATTAACCTGCCATGTGTGTTTTGGGAATGTGGGAGGAAGCCGGAGTACCCAGAGAAAAGCCACACAGGCACGGGGGAGAACATGCCAACTCCACTGCAGGTGAGGCCGACATGCTAACATCTAAATGCTGCTTTACCATGTTTGCTTTGAACTCTAGGATACACTAATTGATCCGAGTCAGCAGAACCCTACTGCGTTTATATCCTATTCTCATTTCTTTTAAATAATCAGGAACTGCAGACTTCAGAGATTTATAGACCAGTAGCAGAATTTTAAAATCTATCCTACAGCTGACTGAGACTGGAGTCATATACCGGTATTTAGAATTTAGCAAAACATAACAAAATACATAAACGTGGCATCAAGGTGAAAAGTCTATACGTCATTACAATTTGACACTGATGACCCAAGAAAAAAATGACCAGGGACCCATTTAATACCATGAGCCAAGTTTGGAAAAAAACAGCACACTTATCGAAATTATTTATTCCTCTCATATTTTTACTACAACTCATCACAGAGTTAAAAGTAGAGCAAATTAAATTACTACATTTGGAAATACAAAAAAAATCCTCCTCAACTCCGTATCACAGCTGCATTGAGACAATTGGACGAGCATTTGTTTCACAAAGTACTGGAACACGGTGGCCTTGTTTAGCTCCATTTACCTGCCTCCGTCCCCGTTCCCAATCGCGGTCCCATCAGCGTAAACTTGCTCTCTGGCGTTGCTTCCGTGACAGCGATTCTGCCCCACAACCGTGTCCGTGACAAAGCCGTGTCATTTTCTCCCCCCAAAACGTCGCCGAGAACACACAGACAACACTCAGGACGGCAAGAAGTTCCGACAGTGTTTGCGTAACATGAACGCAGCACGCCTGGGTCAAGCTAGCCGCCTGCCTGCAGCAGTCATTCGTTCGATCTTTCTTCCAAGGTGGGTTGTAGCAGCCTCAAAAAGTAGTTCGTCTTCTTCCCCTCTGATTGGCTGACGCGCTATTCGGGAAAGATTTACAACACACCTGACGGCTCATTTGAATATCAATCCGCCAGCCCAACCCAGTTTCACGTCAATGCGGAGTGACTTGCGTGTCCCTTAGCAACAACTTTGTTAGTTAGCTAGTTAAGCAACTAACATTAGCCTGCGTCGCCTCCTTATTTCACTCCATTTCCTCTCCGTTCGTCTCTGAACAAGCTACCGCAACAAGCGACGCCTCTTGTTGTCGACGAAGGAAACACACTGGCGAGATAACGCTGCTGTCAGCATCAGCACCTCTGGAGGACACCAGATGAGGAAGACGAGGAGGAGGGTGGAAGGAGGAAGGCACTCATGCCTCATCCTGGAGGCACCGATGGACGCCACGCCATCTACCGACCAAGTAGTGACATATGTTTTGGGGGATGGACAGTTTTTGTGTTTGTGGATGGAAATTGTATTCAAAATGTCATCTGGTTGCATTTTGGTGATCGGATTGGATCAAATCTTGAACATTGGTTCTTCAAAAGGGAAAAATGGATTCTAAAATTGGATTGGGTCATGTAATCCAATCCTTGTTTTAATCTGGATTAAAATAAAAATAATTTAAGGTTCATGTCAGCATGGATCAGTGCCTTTGTTCATTGGAATCACAGTCATCATGAAAAGGAAAACAGAATAATGAAACACTGAGTATTTATTATTATTATTATTATTATTATTGTACATTGGATCTACATGATTCAGGTTAGTACCACACACTTGTCTGCTAACTACTCTGTGAAATAAGCAATGAAATGATACTAAGTTTTTTTTTTTTTTTGTATCTGGCTTTACTGTCCACTCCACAACAAGGTACATACAGAACTTGATAAAACAAGTCATTTTGATTATGGATATTCCATTTTCATTGGCAAATTGTCCATTTTTGATGTGTCCGTCGGGGGTGCAATGCTGTCCACCCTGTTCGGATGAGGAAACTGCCCCTTTAAGAAAACCTCTGATGTTTTCAGTGACATCACGACGAGCATTATTTTTCTTCGGTGAAGTCTGAAACAGTGCATAGTGAAGATTATTAAATTTACACGAATTGTATGCTTCATCGTTTTCATCATCGGATGTTGTCAAGATAAACCTGTCCACTCTGTCATTTGTTCAACTGTGCACAGTCGGCTTGCTAACTGGAACATGTCAAGTGAACCTTTTACATTTATTCATGAACCTGAAGCGATTGAGAAATGAAGAATTGCTACCATGAGCCAAAATGTCCACTCTGTCATCAAGCAGTTTGTATGTACACCGTCTGCTTGCATTGCATTTCTAAAAAAGTTCATGTCTCCTGAATACAATGAATATGAAGCTCGATGGAAAATCTCAACTTTTGAGGGGTAACATGGGGAACTCTTTGCATTATTCAATTTTTTTTTTTTTGTCATTGATTTAAACATCATTGGAGCAATATTGTATAACTTTTGGGCACACATGATCATACGTCAGACAAGCAAAAGGTTGCATAGTCGATGAGCATAGGCATTCATGCACTTTCTGACTGGAACATTATGCATCATTTTATAATAACCCGTAATGTCAGGGCCAATGCTCTCAAGATAACAGACGGAAAATCCCCACATGTTGTGGGCAGAGGCAGACAGATAGAAATGGGAGAGACTCTAGAAGAAGAGCAGCTCTGACGTGATGCCTGTTGGATGGTCTCCAGCACATTTCAATTTCTAACTGTAAATAGCTTGCGTATGACGTTGCTAGTTACAAAATTTAACTCATCGTCAGCCTGAGCGGTGGTTCCTTGCGTGCGTTTATCAACAAGAAAAAAAAAACAGTGAAATTACATCTCAATGGCACCTTGTGGTGATTTTGACTCAATAACATAACTGTAGCTCACAGTTATCCCCCCTTTATAACTTAAAAAAGTGCCATTGCAAACACACACACACACACTGAGTGAGCGGTTAGCTCTTTTCCGTCACAGTTTTGAGGTTTGGGGTTCGAATCTCACCTTTCCAGTGAGAAGCTTGGACATGTTCACTGTACTTGCCACGACAACAAAACATCGTGAGATTCAACGAAGACTCAAAATTGTCTACAGGTGTGAATGGACCTGCCTCTTACCTCGAGTCAGGTGGGATAAACCTCACTTAGTTACCAATCAACCGAAAGAAGACAAGCACTGCAGGAAAAAAAAAAGAAAGAAGGTAATTTTCCCGTTTCCTACCTGGAGCTGCTCTGTCCTCCACCATCTGTCTCACAATGGACCCCCTCAAGTTGAAGAAAACATTCATTGTGGACGCGGCAGCGGTGTGGGATCGGGGCTGAATGGTCGACGTCTCCAGGAAAGCTGTTTGCGGCTCCGTGTGCGTATTCCTTGTGCTCAGCCAGCCTCTCACCGCGTTTCAGCCCATTATCCTCGAGGGGCGAGAGCGCTCGGAGCGTCATCGTTTTTAAAGCCCACACAGCCACTTATGGTGTGCCGTGCTGCCGGCGCATCTCACCCACTTTCTCGCCTCACTCTGGAGCTCCATTTCCTCCAGATGCGTCCGAAACTTGATCTGTGCGAGGCTTGGGTTTATGTTTGCACAAGGAAATCTGTGAACCGTGTCGCAATACGCATAGAGAAGCACAGATGCCACACGCACACAATGCAGTAGGATCGTAAGGAGCATGATATGATGTACAGTATGATACAATAATTCACGTTTATAACATTCCGTGTTCTCTCTGCACTTATTACAGCTTCTCAAAACCTCATATGTCAATGACTATTCCCGATTATTTTTTTTACTCTAGTCTTTGCTTCTTCTGAAATGCTGTCACGCAGAGCATCAATAGACTTGGCAAGTGCAATGGCCCAGTCTGAGACAAGTCCGAGTCAAATGCCAAGGAGTCAGAGTCAAGTCCGAGACATCAACAAAAAAAAATCGGGACAGGAGTACTACAGGGTAGCCTGGTGGTCCAGTGGTTAACTTTAATGATGATTTCGAGGCATAACGGAAGTCCTCGTCCTCGCCTCTGTGAGGCTCGCCGCACTGAGATCCAGCGAGGTAGGAGAAAACATCACGCATGATTTTTTTTTTTTTTATGCTACCACTGCATTTGACCTTTTGATTTATTTTGCCCCCAAAACGCAGCTGTGGGACTGTCAAAAGATGAGGCCAGTGATTCTCAAAGTGTGGTATGGGGGCTCTCTCTTGTGGCGTGCATAAAAAAATAAATAAATAAAATAAAATTCACTGCTTGAATACAGTTCCGTTGTATTTAACTTTTTCGGTACATATTTTGAACAAGGCCCTCATAGATGCATTTTTTATTTAAAATGGTTTTTGCGTGTTGTTCATATTAACTGTCTTTAACTTCTTTGAAAACCTTCCTCTCAACTCTTTTCTATTCTATTTTCTTTATGAAACATCACTTTGAAATCCCTGAGAGGTTCCGCTGTACTTTACATAATGCACACAACTCTTTGTCACTTCCTCTTATTGCGTATAGACCACCTCCAAAGGATCCATTTTTCGATGCCAGGCAGAGGACATAAAAATAGCAGTGAGGTAACCTTTTAGCCTATAATGCGCTTCAATTCAATGCGCGGAGTTGTTTTGGACCGGCGGTTTACTAATGCGACTCCTTTTTCAGCAAACTGTTCAATTATTCAGTCATTATGTTGCCGGGGCTTGAAGCTTATCACAGCATGTCCCGCAGCGTGCCACGGGCATCCATTAGCCGGTCTTTTCTCTATCAGTTCTCTGTCCCCGCTCATGTAATGACGTTCCATTGTTAGGTCTCAGTAAAGCACGGCCACTCTGCCTCCTGGATGCTTGCTCTTCATACTTCCAAAGTGTCTAAAAACAGACAAAAGAAGGGAAGCGGTCAGACAGCGAGGCACTCCGATGCAGGATGTAGCCTCAAGGCTTTATGTAGGAGCCTCGCATGAATCACAAAGTCACGCCGTCTCGACGCGAGTCCTGCTCTGTCTGTTTTTTTTTTTTCTTTAATTTCAACTTTGTTGAAAGTAGCGTCAAAGTGAGCCGCATCGCGGCGGGAGCATTTCATAAGATAATCTGCAAACTCGGTCAACATTTGACATACATTTCTAACAAGCTGTACCTGTCGCAACTTACTGGCTCATCTGTTATGTCCTTCGATGCTATTTATTCAACCCGTGATGTGAATTTTTATTTCTGCTCCCCACTCTGCATCTCTTTTAACGTGGATGACAAACAGCAATGATTACACAATGGAAAGGCTTTTCACATAGTGTTTTTGTTTTTTTTTGTTTTAATTGTCATTTTTGGACATGTTGCTTCCTGCCAGCAATGCCGGCGCTGTGCGGCTGCACAGCGAGCGCGTGTCGGAAATCGTCACCGGCTGTGCCAATGGACAATTTTGTGCATTTACAGCCTTTGCGTCTCTGGACTTGCAGCAAACCAAACAATATGCATCGAAATGACAAAAGTGAAGGTCATTTGTCATTGTAAAAAAAAAAATTACTCTCTGCCGATGCAAAGTATAGCAGCAGAATTTAATGAGATCCAATGCCGTGCCAGTATACAAAATTCCTTTTTGATTGAAACCATCAGTGACTTTTTTTTTTTTATACAATAAGTTTATTCTTGTAGTTTGCGGTGGCGTAGAAGTGCATTATATGTGTAAATATGTTTTGGGTGAGATTATACAAAAGCTACATTAATCTGCCAAAAGAGTAGAACTCCTGCTTTGCTTTGATTCTTTTTCATTCGGTTTTATTTCATAACCTTTCGTGTTCGTGTTTTTGTTCCTTCATGTGAGAGAGTCCTCTCGTGTCCTTTTCAATGATTCTTTTTAGAATGCTTTTCTAGAACTTTTTGAACAGAGAGGAGAAAGCAATGAAAACAAATGAAACAAATGACGCAGAGCATCTGCTTAGCAACTAGTTAGCGCACGCGGAATGGAATGAGCGTGCGCGACGGTGCTCATTACGAGACGCAATTGACTACGGCTCTGAAATGAAACCGTCGGGGACTGCGGCGTTTTCTCCTCTTTACCTCCATGAGTTGCTTTCGCCGTTGTAAACCTCGATGGTTTTCAAATCGGAGACTCCGTCAGTGCCCCCCACTGCCAGCAAAGCACCGTTGAACACCACAAGAGACACCTGGAACAGAAATATTTCATTCCACTCGGTGTCACCTCTTAAGGAAAACCTTCCAGGCTCGGCCTCAACTCCCACACGCTATTTACGTTGTCTCTCTTGCTTCTCATGCGTTTGACAGGAGTCCACCTCGTGGTGTCCGGGTCGAGGCGCTCCGCCGAGCACAGGCCCAAGCCGAGGTCATCTCTGCCCCCGGCCACGTAGATGTGGCCCAGGAACACGGCGCAACCGGCGTTTTCTCTGGGGGTCGACATGTGGGAACATACGGACCAGGTGCCCTCTTCGGGGTTGTATTTCTCCACTGTGGAAAGTTTCACGGTGAGCGGAAGGCTTCATTTGCATGTGCACTGCGACACGTGCGCGCTACAGCATGAATACAGTGACGCAGTCATTGTATCTAAAGGGTCCCCATAAGAGCAGCGATGCCTCTCCATTTTTAACTCATTCAGTACCAGCCAATTCTGGACCAAGTCTGAAAAGACGTTTAAAAACGTCTTTGGGAGTGAATGAGTTAAATGAGCTGAAATGATTGTAGCGGAGTTACAGTAAATGAAAAATTCAGACCTTGAACTTGACCAAAATAAGTTGTGGGAATTTCACGAGTGCGCACTTCTCACAGACGAAAATAGTCAAAACGGGGTGGCAGAACGACATCACTGGTTGTTTATCTTTGGGAAGGGCAGCCTCTATGTATGTGTGTGTACGTGAGCAAGCGCAAGAGAGAGAGAGCGAGAGAGAGGGAGAGACCACGCGAATGTGTGTGAGAGTGTGTGTGGTCCTGTCCACTTGACGTCAAAGTAAGCAGACTTTATAGTTCTCAATTACACAACGAAAGTCAGCATGTTCAGGGGTTTTGTTGTTGATTTAACAACGTTCATATTTACCCCTCCTGTGGTATGAAATTGGCGGCCATGTTTTCAAGTTTAAATTAATAATAAAAAAAAAATTCTCAAGATAATGTTTTTGGGGCCGCAACCCACATGGATTTTCATGACAGATTAATCTGTCGTTAATGTGGTCGAAGATTTGATTTAAAAAAAAAAATTGAATTCCCAATTCTCTATGAACTAACAGAACTTTTTTTTTTCAAATTGACAGGACAAAAAAAAAAAGCCAATTTAGATTCGGTTAAATTTGGTCCGTAACATGTCAGAAAAGAGGCAAACGTTGTTTTCCAAAGCAAAAGCCGATGTTTGGAAATGTCTTATCTTGACACGATGCAAATATAATGTCTGCTTTACGGTTGAGTGGCTGAAATTCGGAGCATTTGCTCCATTTTAAACTGCAAAAAGTCTCGAAAGAGGACATGGATTTTCATGATTGTCGATTAATTTGATTATCGATGACTTTCGATTAATCCTTGCATCTAGACGCGTTTTGCATATCTCAGTAATTGCAGGACTTCTCAACGGTGAAGCAAACGTCCGTATCCCAACTTGACTGCGCTGCACCGCTCAAGTCGAGTGGCAACTGTGACGTCAAACATCCTATGTTCTGAGAGTATTTATTTTCTTTTTTTTTTTTTTAAGATGAAGGAATTTTCCCACATTAAAAAAAAACAAACAAAAAAAAACAGCCGGGGTCAACCAGTCTCCATCGTTAAAACTTTTGATAACCGCAAAATTGAAAGCATGATATAACCTCCTTAACAGTCACGCAATTGTAAAAACGATGTCCATGAGAGTGGTCTTGTTTTTTTTCCTCTTCTTAAAAAAAAAAAGTGCAAAAACACTCTCTCTGCTGTTTGCTCAGCGAAGATTTAGCCTCCGTTTGCTCGTGTTGACATCCCGTCTAATGGTGCTTTGGATGTTCTACTACTTAGTCAGATTTCGAATTGGCCAACTTCAGGGCCATTTGACTTTGCAGGAGGAACAAAGTACAAAGATTTTTAATTTTTTTTTTTTTTGCTGCAGCGCTCCCTCTAATGCTGTGAAGTAGCCTCCACTTTTTATGACACCAATAAACAGCTAGTGGCAGCAAAGCTGCACTGGTTAATTAAAAAAAAGGTCAAGAAAAAGCCAAGTCGGTGAAAAACACTCACGCCGCGGCCAAATTTAGACTATGAACAGCGATGCTTCGCATTTTGCTCATGACAAGCAATTAAAGCATCCAAGTGATTTCAAGGCTCATATTTTAAGGTCGAATTTCCAACATTTATCGCATGGAAGCCACGATTCGCGAAACGTGAACTTGTCGGGAGCCTGCACACCAAATGTTGGCCAGCACCTGAATTCAGAGCCAGGACGCCATCGTTGCCTCCGATCACATACAAGTGGTCACCCAGCACGGCCGCGGCGGCTCTGGCGCGTCTCGTCAGCATGGGCGCCTGCTTGCTCCACGCGTTCATCTTTGGATCGTACCTGCAGCAAGCAAAACAATGAATAACAACACTCATTTAAACACCTACTTCGTTAGTCATCGTCAGAATAAGTGTTGTTTTTTTTTTTCCAAGTTGTCTTCAACTGTGTTACGTAAGATGCTTTTGAGGAGCAACGGCACCCATAAAGCATTCAAGACATTGTTTACGTATCACTCGCCACAGTCTTGAATAATGTTTGTAGACGATGGAAATAAAAAAATAATCGGGCCGCAGTACCTCTCCACTGTATTTATGGTCGCAATCCCATCGTGTCCTCCAATAGCGTACAAGTATCCGTCCATGGTGACCACGCACACTCCACTGCGGGGGCTGCTCAAGGGTGCTACATCCGCACTCCAGCTGTCTGTGTCTGGGTTGTACCTGCCGGGGTGGGGGTCGGGGTGTCAGAGTGTGCGCTCCGGGCAAAACAAGCAGCTCGCTTCCAATTAGTCTTGCGATGATAATGCGCTCAGTAACAGAGGCGGGATTTGTGCGAGAAATGTCGCGGCGCTGAAGGACTCAACTTGCAAGGGTCACATGATCTGACCACACTCAGAATACAGTTGACCTGCGATTGGTCGTTTCCGGAGCCCCGAGCAACTGGGATGTGATTGCCGCAAGTGGCAAAATGGCCGCCCCCTCGGATGGCTTAAAACGTGTGGATTTTAGCTGCCACGCTCAGATTGCACAAACACGAATGGAATCAGAATTTCATGTTGAACATAGTGGGGACGCATAGAACATTTTGTTCATATATTTTTTTTAATTAACTGCCCCTGTATGTGCAGTAAAGAAGCTTTACATGTCAACACCGACCATATGTGAACTCAAATGTTGCAATGCCGAAACGACGACAAATATCCTCGACCGTTGAGCATCTGAGTGTCGTACTTGTTTGCGTATGGTATCGGCTTGACATTCTCGGCTCACCTAGTACTAGAAATATGACCCAGTATTAGCGGTTTTGCCAATGTCAAACAAAGTAAGGCGGGAAAAAAAGCCCATTTTGTGTCGCCGTCATGTGATATGGGCTCTAATTCAACGCCTTATTTACATTCACCGCGGAGACTCACTGGCAAGCCATCTCCTTTTTGCCCCCCAGTTAGCTGGCATAGCCTCCAGAAAATGACGCACACTTGAGCATCTTCCTCGTGACACTTCTATTAAATTGGTGTTTGGTTGAAAGGCACACAGACAAGCCTTTGAAATCCCCACGGCAGCACTCGAAGCGGCCTTCGGGGAACGCCGACACACAGGTAGGCTGGAGTGGATGTTTCCCCAACTCTTTGGCTCATCATGAAGGCTCATTTTATTAAGAAGTGCCTCTTCTGTGGGAACTGGAGGGGCGCCAACCGCTTCAAGCTATCTGAGCGCGCCGGAGCCAAGCATATAGCGTACGTGCCCTGGTGAAAATGTCGCACATGACGCATGTTGTCGGCAAGGCCACAAATAAATGCGGCCTTCATGCTGACCTCTGCTGTTCGGTGACTTGTCCGGCGACAAATGTCTGGAATTGAGAGTTATTTACAGTTGGCGCAAAACACGAGCCAGCACATAGCCGTCTGGAGCCGTCTAGAGATTGATTGATTTGTCAGAAAAGTGACTCCAAAATGGCCTTCAGTGCAATCGAAGGTTTTAATGTTTTCACCAACATTTCCTGCTTGCTTGTGCAACATAGGAACTGGTCGCAGCTCCAACTAAAGCTTTAAAACGCAGCATTTGGGAAGAGCGCAATAAACGTTGAATTAATTCTGGCAATTGTGTGGAATTGGCACTTGCAAACAACGGTGACCCTGTTGATTCAGTCTAATCAAGTTTATGGTCTCAACAAAAAAACGCTGATCAGATGTGGAAAATTGAGCGACTGCCAAATGCCACATGATTCTGCTCAGTGCAACAGTGACATGGAAACGGGAGTTCAGGACATTCATCGAGGTTCTCCCGTCACGTTCATAATACATTAGAACCTACCGATACATAAACTCATTCAGTACCAGCCAATTCTAGACCAAGTCTGAAAAGACGTTTAAAAACGTCTTTGGGAGTGAATGAGTTAATCGTTAATTTGACAGAAAGCTGATGTTTCGTCAATTCCCCATCCCTTGTCATTTAAGATCTAAACAGGGGAGCCCCCACCATAAAGCAGCTCACCTCTCCACGTTATTGTAGCATCGGATGTTGTCTTGCCCACCCACTGTGTACATCTTGTCGTCCAGGGTGCCGACGGCCACGTCACCCCGCTGCTTGACCATGCGAGCCGCTGTCCTCCACTCATTAAACTCAGGATAGAACTGCTCCACCGGGCAGGAGGGGTCGTCCTTGGTCCATCCGCCCACTTTGAAAGCAAAACAGCAAAAGCTCCATGACAATTGCCATGAAAGCGACGCCTCCCAAGCCTGACCGACCCAATAAATATTTCATGTTGCAAAACAAACTGGTGAGAGTGAGGAGAATATGTACAGATGACACTTTGTGACCTTGGTTGACTTCTGAGTGGTTCGAATTTCAAAAATGCGTTTCCATGGAAAATAATATAAAGTGAATTACAGTCTCAAACTGTTGCCGTTATATAATCCTGTATAGGTGAGTAAGTCACATTTTAACTGTCACACTGTAAATAGAAATTAACCACTGTAAAATCAGACTAAAACAAAGTAAAAGTGCTCAACCGCTGAGGGATGAAGAACTGAGTGATATTGTCACCTAGCGGTGTATTCAACGACACTACTTTCACTGGAGTTTTAATTTAGCTTGTGAGCACTTTTGCCACATCGGACGCCATGGTGACCGCAGCAGAAAGCATTGTTAAAAAAAAAAAAAAAAGAAAAGAAAGAAATGCGAACAGCAAAGTAAGCAAAACCCCCGTGATGCCTGAAACAATCTACCGCTTTTGTTTTTATGAAGGTCCTTGAGGAAGTAGTCTGACAGAATGTCTCATTAGGATGAAGCGCAATGTCTCCCTCGATGGAGACTAACAAGCTGGCACCATCATGGCGACACGAACGCCTGCTGAACTTTCTCCCATACGCCTGTAGCTCTTCGATATGGATTTAATCATACCCTGCATAACGTGTCCCACGACCCGAGCAGACACTGACCCATATACATCTTGTCGGTGACGACATCTTTGGGGAGAGTTTTGCTTTGCCTTGTGCAACAAGAGTCCGATGTCGACGTGCGGCGGTGGGGGGCGGCGCCACCGCCTTTGCCGTCCTCGATGACCATATCCTGATTTTCTGGCAAATCAATGGATGCCCTGCAAAGAGGAAATAACGATGGGAATGACACAAAGATGTACCAAAAAGCCACGCCCATGTGGACTTACATTGAGGACTGATGCAAAATCGTCTTTTACAAAGGAGAGTAATGCTCAGCTATGGTGGATGTGCACGAAACCAACCCAAGGCTGAAGGGAACGACTCTAAACGCACTTAAGTGGCAAGGTTTATTGTGGAAACTCACTCAGTTCGTATGCTGGAGGGCGACTGGAAGTGGAAACAACAAAAGTTATTTTTGCTTACATATTTGAGTTATGGGACAATAAAAAGGACAATTACTTTTGTAAATTCAGATTTTCACATGAGCGAAACTCTGTTGCCTTGTTAACTCGATTTTTTTTTAAACAGTGTATCATTATCTCCATGGAGGAACTCTTGATATAACTCTTTCATTGGCTCTCATTAAACTGCGCATACGTACGTGATGTGCCAGCGAGTATTGAGAGACTTGGCATGAATCTCAAGGAAGCTCAAAATTATGAGCATTCTAGAAGCTTAAAAGTCGAATTACTATTTTCAGTGGTAAGCAGGCAACAATGTTTTACCAATGTTTTTTTTTCATATATCTTCGAATTTCATCGAAAAAGATAAGGCGCTACAGTCCATGCTTTTAATTGGAGATCAACAAGGAGCGTGCTTCTAGAAATACAAATAATTCAAAGTAAGAATTATTTAGACCGCTTTTTTTTCTTCTATTGACATGATGACAGCCAATGACAAATGTGTACAAAGTTGAGCCCCTTACCCTTGTTCATCGTACACTCCCATGTTTTATCTCCTAAATAGGTTAATTCCAGGTTTCTACCTGCACCAAGGCTGTCTTTCGTCTGCTCTAAAACAACCAGCTCCCCCACACTTTTGTACGAGTAACCCTCGGGCGGTTCAAGGAGAAATCTCCCTCTCCTGACCGATGCAAGCCCCCCTCAAGTGATTCTGCCAGCCCTCTCAAGTGATTCACTCTCCCCTCACCCCATCGCTGCAGCTTGAAATACAAAACTCCTCCTAAACATTTTTATTTGTCAATTGTCACGCTGTCGGAATTCTCGACATGCTCTCACTTTTACACATCGGACTGCACCAGTTGTTACTGAGACACTGGGATGAGCTTTGACCCAGCGAGGGCACGTGACCTTCCAATCTCTTGTTTATGTCGGTTATGCAAAGGTTCATACGAAGGAACATTAGCACCACACTGAAAAGAAAACTACAATCACAGAATGACAAAAAAAAAAGTATATATTTTGGAGAAAACATCTACCGCAATGATGGAATCAAAATATGTTTTGCTAAGCTACTCAAAGACAACACAACAAAAATTAGACACATCATCATGAGAAAATGTCTTCCACGAGCCCGAGGTTGGAGCTTTGGTAGAAGTGGCTACTTAGCCACTTTATGGAGTCTTGTGATTGTCTCTTTACACCATCATTACAACATCCGCTCACTTACAGGATTATCCTCCTCACTCACATTCCAAAATTGAAAAATGAAAAACAAATTTATATATATATATATATATATATATATATATATATATATATATATATATATATATATATATATATATATATATATATATATATATATATATATATATATATATATATATGTGTGTGTGTGTGTGTGTGTGTGTGTGTGTGTGTG
>CAAKHF010002500.1:25103-39439 GCA_901007745.1 Hippocampus kuda
TCTCACAAAAAAAAAAAAAAAAAAAAAAAATAAATATATATATATATATATATATATATATATATATATATATATATATATATATATATATATATATATATATATATATATATATATATATATATATATATATATATAAACCCCAAAACAGCAAGTTCTTGTCAACGTTTCGGTTGAAGTGAGTGGTCGTCAATAACTTTCACGCCACCCGGAGGTCTCCAACATGATAACATGTATTATTGATTATTTCCATGACAGCCACATCCAAGTAAGCCCTGCGCATCGAGCGCATGGAGGCAACCAATCTGTGCAGCAACACCTCACGAGGTGCAAGAACGACGACAGCAGGAATGTTTCATGCTTGCCTGCCAGATGCTTTATGCGACTCACAGATACTCATGCAGAGCGCCGAATGTTGACATTTGAAGCATTATTCATGACAAATTTCACAGTGCACCAAAATACTTTCCAGTGGTCCATGCCCCGAAAGTTAGTAGTAGTTCGGATAATCCTGCTATCAAATAAAGTCGCATGCAAATACAAGCGCCCTTGACCTGACCCATGCCGTCACAGGTCTGTGATTTCAAAAACTGAAAATGAAACTCCATTTGTCCACAGACTTCTCAGCGGAATGGTTCTCCGAGCTTTCGAGATGGATCCTGACATCAGTCGGTGGTTGAATGACGGCGTTGACGACTGAGTCACACTGAAGGCGTTAAAAGAAGGAAAAAAAAAAAAACGCTTATACTGTAACGTGTATTTCTAAATTGTGCAAAAATGACCTTGCATCACCAAGCTGTTCTATTGACTCATTCCACTGGAATGCTTGAACATTTTAGCTGTTAATTTAATCCGGAGTCCGGGTTTCGTTGCCCCAGTCTGTCAATCCGTCACCTTGGTTGTGTCTCTAAAGTTCAAGTTCTACAATGACTCATTTCTTGACTCATCTCATTTGAAGAAATGAATGGCACAAACCCTCAAGATGCTCCAAAAGCAGCCCCTGTGTGAAAAGTAACCAAGCCACCCCCCAAGTCAAACTGACCCGAACGCACCAGGCGAAGAGAAGACAGATCCCACTGATTATCCAGCTCGAAGTGGCTGAGATTTCCCCCGAGGCCCCCGCTGAGATGATCCAAGTTTGCCTTCTCGGAATCAACACGAAAACACTTTGGCTGGCAGCTTTCATTTGGTCACTTTATGAACTCGGCCGCTTTTATGCACCCACCCGGAGGCATTCCGGTGTGAAAGGCCTCATTTTCACGAGGTCAAGGGGTTTGTTGAAGCCTGGGAGGGTTTAAAGAAAAAAAAAAAAAAGAAAAGACAGCTGCCTCTGGATCAGAAGCGGCTACTTCACGTCGAGTGAGTTTGTTTCTTGGCCCACACTGATGCAGAAAAATTGAAAGAGCAAAATATACTTTCCTCCCTTTAATGTCAAGCATCCTTTTTTTTCCTTACGCCGAAAAAACATTTCACTAAGCTTGATCGACATGATTTTTTTCTTTCCTTTAAGTGGTTGTATAAATTAAGAGCACACACGGAGGGCAAGCAAGCTGTTGATCATGCGCAGGAGCTGGCGCGAAGTAGCTGATAGATATTTCACAGGAACAGGTGGATGCTCCATTTTTATCCCGACACTGCCTCACGATGTCGTCACATGATCGAGCTGACGACCATCTACCGACCTACTGGAAACGCTGAAAAGTATACAGCACCTCTAAAATGGAGACCTCAGTGACGACAGTTTCCTAAGCATCGACAAGTTTTAACCAGGTGACTTTTTCCACTTCCTCGCCAGTTGCCTTCCTCAAAAGGAGCCGACTCAACAAGGGGTCAAGGCAAGAGGAGAAAATACACCAAAAAACTACCGTACATGAATCAATAATTTTCAAAACAAGTGTAGGACTCCGGTTGCAGGTGTAGTCACATTTACTGGACTGCACAGCTCTCCGTAAAGGACAGTTCGACGCGGTTTTCAATACGTGGGGTGTGAAATGATTCAAGGGCGGTTCGATTTGAAAGTGGAACGGTTCGATTCGCTTCGTGTTATTGGGCTTACTATTTGATTCGATATGGTGCGACTCAATTCGAGAGTATATGACGCAGTGACTTTTTTGTTGTCATTTTACATACATTCGAATAAACTTGTCAGGACAGTAAATGTGCCATTTCCTTCTAAGATGTATCTCTCCAATAAAAAACGATTTGGTACATATTGCCAGAGATGGACACTTGACCCTATTTTGCCGGTCCGTCCTCCGTTCACGACGTTGGGACCCAAAAAAAAAAGGGTCCGTAGGTACTTTGTTATGTTCTATGATTGTACATTAGGAGGCTTTGTTGCTATAAAAATACTGCTGAGATGAAATAGCCTGTGAAGAAAATACATTGTTCTGCTACATTCTGGCTTTGTTATTTTTTAGGGACGGACGAAAACCCACGTCTGTGCTGGCTTAACCCCTTTAAAAAAACAAAAAACAAAAATCTTCTCGTCCCCTGTCCCAAAAATGGGCGCTATCGATTCAGTTTGATTCAATTCGGTGGACCGGTATCTTTTCAATCAAAATACAACTTTCCAGTTCACGACGGTTTTTGTTACACTCCTAAATTTATTTATTGATTCAACAAAATCAATTTGGCTGTACACAACATAATGAAATGATCTGGTTTGACATAATTGCTCAACAATGTTTTGACAATTATAGTTATGTTCTTTATGGTAAAATGTATTCATATAAGGTCAAAGAGCCTCCTGGAACAGATTTTGTTCTAGGGTCCACCAGAATGTTAATTCTTGTCAGATAAATGTTAATGCAATGGTCTTTGTATTACTGATGGGCACCATCAGTGACAATTTTTATGCCTAAGTGTGACGTCAATCCATTAACATTAAAGGTCAGCCTTGCCATGTCGAAAAAAATGGAAGACCTGCCACTTAGTCAAGAGTGGTGCCTCTTTTTTTTTTGTGTGTGTGCGTGTGTTACTGTATGAGAGGTTGTCAACACTCAGTTGGGGTGAAGGGAAGGTCCTGAAGCTGGGACAAGAAAATGTTTGTAAAATCACTCTCCACTCACCTATTTCAAGAAAGTGAGCCCTCATCCTTCCACGAAGCAGTGATGTGGCGTGCCCTAGCGTCCTCTGGCAGGTGACTTCTCAGAGTTTTGAGACGTCTCGCATACCAGAGACCTGCTAGCTAGCCGGCCGGCCCCTGAAACGCTAAACTTCCTGCAGCTGTCCTATGGCCTGCTCGCCAAACGGATTTCATAACAATAAAAGCAAGGCGCCAACGTAAGTGATCTTCAACCTTAGCTTGCCATGAAATCATTGCCTTGAATGTGTCAGGTGGGGGCAAACTGCAAATGCTGCTTCAGCATTTTGGGTTGCTGGGCCATTTTTGGCCGGCTTGTTTTTGGACTGGAAGAGGATGGAAGACAAATTTGACTTCGCTTCGAGAGGAAACCCTTTCATCTTAAAAAGAAAGTGTTGACATAATGAGAAATGGCATTGCTAAACTGACGGATGGCCACCTTGTAATGCTTTAAGCAACGGCTTTTTGAATACTGTATTTAATATTTTGAATCAAAACAGTATTATACAAACAATATTATAGAGTGCTTTTTATTTTTTTTTTTGACACTTTCTTTTGGGGAGAGGCTTGGAACGGAATAATAGCAATTCCATTCATTTCAACGGGTGAAGCTAATTTGAGAAATCGGTGCGTTACGAGCAGGGTCACGGAACAAAACAAAATTATATCTCAAGGCACCATGAGCTTAGTTTTGCATTGGAACAATTGAATAGTGGCATACTGGGGAGGCCAGGCATGATCGTTGACACCACTGGATAACCGAGGGACCTTAGTGTAAGAAACAATCCTGATACCAACAGGAGAAAAAAAGAAAAAAACAGTTCCACAAAAATAAGAAACAAGCAACGCAAGAATTTTTCATCTACTCTAAATGTGACAAGTGGTATGTCTGTATTAGGGTGTTGCTTTAGTGTGAGAGCCTATGTGCAAATCAAAGATATAAATGGAGATGCCCTTCAACAACCTCTTATGACACCCACGCTTCACGCGCTGCGCATTTGAAAGGTAAGGAAAGCGTTTATGGCAACAATCTCAAACCTACAACGTGAGAAGAAACCGCACCGAAAGTGAGATGACAAGTCGCCGCTCTCAAATCTTCCAATGTTCTAAATCCCACAGATGACACAAATCCTTTTTGGGAATTCATTTAAAAATCTATTTTATATTTTGAATATTTTTTTTTGGTGAAAGTGAGACTAATAGGATGCTCAGGGTGCATTGTGCGCTCACACAAAAATAGATCATATTAATAACACGCACACAGACACAGAAATGTTTTAGGTTGGGGGGGGGTCGCGCCAGTAACTGTGGCGATGATGAGCGCACACGTGGCCAACATCAGCCTCAACTTCAGCAGCCTGGACATGACTGTTGAACCTGTAAGTGCAAAATTTTAGGAACAGATCTCAGCACGTACCGAGACACGGCTCAATCCAAAGAGGATCCCATTCGTGAACATTTAAAACAGTTCTCTGGGTGGAATCTCATTTGTTAAGAGAAGCGGAATTAGCTCGTCGGTGTTGGAGTGAGCGGTGTTCTGCGGTCGCTTTGACGGTAACTCTTAAATACCTTTTCTCGTGTTGACTTTGTGCAATCCGTTGTTTGTCCGGTGACGGATTCGAACATTTTGACTGTTTGTCCAATGATCTCCGCATACTTAATAGTACACTCAAATGTTTGACCGAGCAACCGACTGAGACATGTTCGGCACACTTCCTTCATCTGTCGTCATTTGCGTTTCATTAAGGAACAAAAAAGAATCGTTTATCATCATAACCGGTGGAGCTTTTTTCATCCATCGCAGTAACGCTGTGTCGGGTGGTGGAGGAAGGGCCCCGCCTTTCGGGCTTTGCGTCTTGACGACGGACGCCCCACAGTGGCCTGGGATCGTGATGTCATAAATGGTCGAAGATGGATGGATGGACTTGAATAACATTGCAATTTTTTTTTTAATATATCTTTCTTTGTGTTTAGCATATTTCCATGCTCCCGCCAAAGCTTTTAGCTGTACAAGGAGCATTACTATTTCTGGAGGTATTGATTAAATGTTGCCAGTAATGGGGTTTCCATGCAAATGTTTTTTAGTACAAGTGCACACAATTGAGCTTGCAACTTAATGCCCGCTTCCATTTGTTATTATTTCATAAATATAGAGTATATGGCGCCATGACATGACTCAGCTCAACTCGAGTGTATTTATAAAGCACTTGAAAACAACCATCGCTGTATACAAAGTGCTAAACATGGAGCAAATATCATATATCCAACAATAAACACGAAAACAAAAAATTAAGAACAAAGACAAAAACGGTAAAACGAAACATTAGGTCAGAGGCATGCTTAGTCAAAAGCCAGAGAATAGAAAACTGTTTGGAGAAGAAGTTGACTGTCACAAACATCGCAGACAGATTGCTGATCAAGCTTTCGTGATTTGGAAGAACTTTGGTCACAGTTGTGACATCATTCACGGCGGGACCGAGCTGTCGTGAAAAGACGGCGGCCATGACGGTTGATTATATCGAATACACTGCTGGAGATAAGGAGACCATCTACCATATCTTATTTACCAATCTTACTTTATCGTCCACTGTTATTTTCTTGTGACTAGGGTATACACTACATTTGGAACGTTTATTCATGAAACCTGTGGCCATAAACAACATTTATATTTTTCTTTCATCAATATGCTGAAAAATCCACCCCCTGCAAGTGTAAAAGCTTACATCCATCCATTTTCCGATCCGCTTTGTCCTCACAAGGGTAGAAGGGGGTGTGTGCTGGAGCCTATCCCAGCTGTCTTTGGGCAGTAGGCGGGGGACACCCTGAACCGGTTGCCAGCCAATTGCATGTGTAAAAGCTTTTATTTGCAAATTTGAGGCCTTTTTTCCAAATATCTAGCATGCCCATTTAGGTTTATTTTCTCAATTTGGGAAAATAAAAATCTTAAAAAAAAAAAAAGCATCTTAATATACATTCGTAATGATAGTTCAGCTCTGTGTTAACAGTTTCCCTCAATTTGATTTGATGGCATCGTTGATGTGGTAAACTGCTCGGTCTTCTAGCACCCTCTAGTGCCCAAACTCTGCTCTGCAGCGCCAACTCAAACAGCATAGTTCATTCAGAGCTTTCCCCCGCCCAGCCTAAGGACTCAAAAAAGTCTGCGTACTCGAAATCTCTAACTGGTGCATAGGCAGTAGTACAAACCACAACTTCCAGGTACTGAGCTGGGAGGCAATTAGCGTGCTCACGACTGTTCGGTGCCTCTCCTGGGCAACTCCAGAGGGGAGCAGAGAGCAAAGCCCGAGAGAGCCCGAGCTTTAAGTCCAGGAGAGCCCGATTATTACTAGTTACTAGAGCCTCTCGAGCTCACACACCAGCACAGGCTTTTTACCAGCCGGAGGAGTGACCAAAAAAAAAAAAGATGTTCAAAAGAGCGGACACACTTTTTTTTTTAAACTGTGTATTTGTGTGACTTCATTGGCTCCGTGAAGAGGCAAACATAGGGTCAAGATATTAGAAACAGCTCTCAGAATGACATTACATTTTATACATGGCAGTTCCAATCAAACTTGAGCATGATATAAAATAACTGCCACTATTTAGTCATTTGACACCGCACATCGTTGCCCAACGCCATGAGCTTTGTAATTAGGCACGAACCACCGACACATAAGCAGCATGTGAGGGTTAAAGGTCAGGGTTGATCATTTGAGGAAGTGACAGCTTCTCAGGTGTCACTTGCTGGATAACTAGAGAGGCAGCAGGATCGCATCGCCACCTGACAACAGGTCGGTTCCCTGTTCGGTGCCCTTTTTAATGAGCCCGTTTAAAAAGTTAAAACCTCTTTCGAGACGGCATTCCTGTGTAGTTAATGCTGCCATTAGAAACATGTTGTATGCGAAATGATGTGATTTACTTGGACCTGCTGACAAAAACGATGCTGGATGGATTTAGATGTTAAGATTAATTGGACTTTGTAGGGACAAACGATAAAATAAATACCCAATGTAAAGTTGGGTATTTACTAAACTTGATTACAGTATAGGGAACATATTGGACGTCCTGAGCTGCTTTTATTCACTGCATCATGTCTACTCCCAAACATACACTGCATTTACTGCAAAGGAGATTCAGACTTTTTCAGTTTTTTTTCCTGCCATCTACCGGCCATCTGAAGTGCACTCATGCATTTCACTGGACACTAATCTGCAAGCTGACTCATATAGTGGAGGCAATCAGCCAAGCAGACGACAGTGATTGGGTTACACTGGGTAATTCAATGGAGGCGTGTGAGCGTGCAGCGGCGAGGAAAAAAACCAAAAAAAAAAAAAAAAAAAAACATCCAAAATCATTTTAACCTTGTTCCTCAGGCTAGATTTACTTTTTGTTTTGCAATCAAGTTTGAGCGAGAGGCAATCTCTCTTTACTGAGAGCAGCACAGAGACTCAAATACGAACGCGGGTTTATTAATTGAGTTGTCGAGCTCCTGTCAAGTTTGAACACCGTTTCTCCTAGCTGATCTGATATGAATCTAAATTTTGATGGTGTCTACCAAAGAGTACAGCGGAAAGAAGAAAAAAAAATCTCTTCTGCTACATTTTCTCACATGGACTCAAAATCATTTTCAAATGTATGGAAGTAAACAAACACATTGGGCTGGTTTAAAAAAATAAAATAAAACCTGGGGCGGCCCGGTGGTCCAGTGGTCAGTGTGTCGACCTCACAGTGCAGAGGTACCAGGCTCAATTCCAGCTCCAGCTACCCTGTGTAGAGTTTGCATGTTCTCCCCGTGCCTGCGTGGGTATTCTCCGGGTATTCCTTCCACATTCCCAAAACATGCATGGCAGGCTGATTGAACACTCTAAATTGTCCTGCGGTGTGAGTGTGAGCGCGGATGGTTGTTCGTCTCTGTGTGCCCTGTGATTGGCTGGCAACCGGTTCAGGGTGTCCTCTGCCGACTGCCCAGAGACAACTGGGATAGACTCCAGCAACCCCCGCGATCGGAAAATGAAGGAATTAAAACCTGGCATTTGAAATCTAATCTTCATAGATCACAGATACCCTTTTACTCTCACCAAATATTTTCCTTCTGAGGTCCTTCAACTCATCACTTGTCCGCTTTTATCAGTTGGCCTGGTGTCATGGGAGTCCTACCAGAAGGAATCACTTAGAAGGATCAGACGACACAGCCAAATACTCCTGCAGGATCTCTTATTTTGCAGTGTAGGCAAAGATACTCCGGTAAGTGTTCTTCACATACTGTCCAAAAAAATAAAAAATAAAATAACACGCAACTTGAAAGCTACTTTTGATGTGTTCTTCAGATCTCAGTTCAGTCAAGTCGAGATGGTAAAACAATCAGTTTGCCCAAAGCAAAGAGCAAACTCATCCTCCCGTCTCATCTTCACACTTAGCGTCGGCTATTTTAGCAACGCGAAAGCGATCTAACGCACGCGATCATTTCAGGGTCCATCACGTAATGTATTTTCATCGTACATTTATTTACATAACTTATGAAACATAAATCTCTCAGCGCGCTCTCGGCAAAGAATGTATTTGCTCGTTACGTCTTTCCAGCGCAACTAAACGTTTAGCGATGTAATGAGACTGAGAAAACCCTGAACTTCTTCTGCATGTGTACCGACAGCGCGAGGATGGAACGCTGCACTCTTACATTGCTGACAAAGATGACATTTACCTGCCAGCCATCCGCAGGAAGGCCTCGAGTCTCGCCTCAACCGGTGGAAATCTGAGTCAGTCCTGCCCTCATCTCAACCACAGAAGAGGATGCTTCTCTTCAGTCGGCTCACAGAAAAGTGCGGCTGCCGCCGACAAAAAAGTAAGTCTTTGCACTCGCCGGTGAAAACGGAGCCTCGACTTTGCTAACCGCCCGACGTTCTTTTAGAGCTACCTCAATGCGCAGAGAGAGGCCAAGAATTCCAACGTCACCGTGACCATGACGTACCTCGGACAAGTTCACCGGCGTTCGCGGACGAGGTCGAGTCAAGATGAACTGAAAGTGCTCCAACAAGTCAACGGAGGGGAGAACATCCTTGTCTTCAAGGGCTTCGTGACTCCAGGAGGCATTGGAATTGTCTTGTGGTTGAAGAGTTTGATCCGACTGGACGGAATGGAAATGACTCGACATCACGTTCGTCCAATTACCGTATTTTCTGCACCATTAGGCGCACCTTCAATGAAAGGCCCATTTTAAAATAGTTTTCATATATCGGGCGCACTGCATTATAAGGCGCATAGAATAAAAGCTACAATAGTGCCGGCGGTTGCATTATGATCCACTAGATGGAGCTACACTCAAGGAATACAAAACAGCTTAATTTCTATAGTGCTTTCACAACCGCTGCAGCTGCAACAAAGCACGGAACATTTAAAATACTTCGTCCAGGAAATCAGAATATTGATCCATTTCATCTGTGCTGTATGTTACACATACAGTACATTTGACAATAAAGTTTATCCAATCCAATATGTGTAGCTTTCAGGATGTGGCATGAAACATGACAGGAAGTCTATAAAAATACAGGGGTTCTTCCTCGGTATAAATACAACTGGATTACAAAACAATAAATGAAAGACAAAAGTTATAAAGGCAATTGATTCGACAAAAAGGCCCACAAACCTCGCGGGCTCACATTCCCCAGGGTCTAAATATCCTTGGAAGTCTTGCTTGTCTCCTTCTTCCTTTGTTGGGTCAGTAGTTAACTATCCATCCATCCATTTTCTGATCCGCTTTATCCTCCCAAGGTTGTGGGGGTGGGGAGGGGGGGATGCTAGAGCCTATCCCAGTAGTCTTTGGGCAGTAGACGGTGGACACCCTGAACCGGTTGCCAGCCAATCGCAGGGCACACAGAGACGAACAACCATCCACGCTTGCTCTCACATTTAGGGACAATTCAATCAGGGAGTGTTCAATCAGCCTGCCGTGCATGTTTTTGGAATGTGGCAGGAAACCGGAAACCTTTTACGTTACAATTGGCTCCCACTAATAATCAACATAGGAAGACTAACAGGGAAACAACTCAACGGGGTATATAAAGAGACTGTAACACCATCTAGAAGGCCCATCGGATATTAGGCGCACTGTCGGCTTTTGAGAAAATTGAATGCTTTCAAAATACGCAAAATGCGGAACTCTTGAAGTGATTTTGGAAAAATCCTTGGGTGACAAGCCATTTGGTATTTTCAATCGACATTGGGTGTCACCGCATACTCGCCGCATTGTCCTGACTCACTTTCAACTTTCAGAGTAATTCAACTTCATCCCTCAAAGGCACCGAGGCTTCCCCTTCAGCGCTTCCTTGTATGTGAACGGCATCAAGGTGGCCCGAATCAGCTCCTGCTGCGAGCACCGCTGCGCCCCCGACTTTCAGCAGGGCAAGAAGAGCTGCTTCCGGCTGTCCTGGCTCACCGGTGGGATTCCTTGTCACAGGTGGGACTTCAGCACAATCCCGGCTGAGACAATAAATTGGGCAAAAAGCGGCGGGTGTAATTGGACACAGGTTGCATGGCAGAAGGCGCTCAGCTCTAAAGCGCGAGCATTTTTTTTTTTTCGTCCACATGCACAAGTCTTCACGGCAAATACAGCTCTTGCCAGCAACTGAACAACAGCACAAAGGAGACCTCAGTTCCCCGTCTACTGTACCGCTCTGGCAACGCTACACAGCTGGCAAAACACAAGCGCTGGCATGTGTTTCGCTTATTCGTCTGCTGCCCTTTCACATTAGCCCCAATCATCAATTTAGAGTTGAAAGCCGAGACAAAATTCGCAGAGACGCATCACTTGGTTGTACAGTGTCCTTGAGTGTTTTGAAAGGCGCTTGCAAATGTAATCTATTATTATTTATTATTATTACTTTCTTTTTCGGTTTTCCCCAAGGCTCTCATGTCGCCGCTGTGGAGTCGTGTCCATCATCCAATCTGTTTATCCCGACCAAACCGGAGAATACGTCTGCGAGGGGGACAAGAAGAAATGTCGCGGACAAGGCCGGTGGATCCACGGGCAGCGAGGGCCCTCCGGCCGCCGCCATTAAAGAGACCGCCAAAAAGACGAGACGCAAGGGTCAAATTAATCAAGAGCGCGAGCAAAGACAAGACGGGACAGCGAAGGCTCCGGGGGGACGACCTCGTCCCAAAAATATGAGTGCCGAGCTTCATCTGCCAGACGGGAGCTGGAGCGCAAAGAAACAACCGGCACCGGCGAAGCACAGCGGACACATAAAGCGAACATCAACGAGACGGGAAACGTGCTCGGTGAGAACCGACTCGATGAACCCTTGCTTGCATCCGTATGTGCTTTCTGCATTTGTGGGGGGATAAGATACCGTTAAAAATCAACCGTGCTTTTGTTTTTCCAAGACTGGTTCCCGGATGAGGAAGTACTGACTAAGCAGAAGCGGCAGACGCCGAGGGAGTCGAATGGGAAAAGCAGAGACGGGGGATGGACAGACGGTCTTCGATGAACAATGTGTGCAGATGAGCGCCGAACTGGAGACGAGCCCGAGCAAGCACGACTCGTCCCAAGCAAACAGTGAGCAGGGAAATCGCAGCCAAGTGGAAAGAGCCGGAAAACATGACACCAGCGCGATTTCCATAATGGGCACGGAAGGTTAAATGTGGAAACAAAGCCCGACAGAAGACGTTGGGACGACACGACCTGTCAAAAGTTTGGAGACGCTTTTGAGTGCTATCGAATGAGACACCATCTCCAAACCTTGGACGGGTAAAATAATACATGGATGTCATTCATAGCATTGTTTTATCAATAAACGTCACATGTTAATATAGTGGGAAAAATAACGACGGGATTTGGATCAATTCATGATTTCATCATCAATGACATCCGCCAAACAAAAATAGAACAAAATGAAGATGGCAGAAAAGTTAGACAAAAATGGATGGTCGGCAGTTTATAAGGTTTCCCCTCCCTTTCATTGATTGTCAATATCCTGCCCCCCTCCCCATGGATTGATTATGTCGCAACCACACCCCGTCACTAAGACCAACCAATGATTTGTATTCTTTGCGCAAAGTGCTCCAGGAGGCGTCGCTGGGGCCGAAAGCCCTCAGCTGGGATGTGGAGCATCGCCAAGAGCGCGACACCCCCTTGCGGGCAGATGGCGAGCCTGACAAAGACGAGGAGGGCGGCGAGGGAGGAGAGGGGAAGGCGGGTGATGAAGAGCCACGTCGTCAACAAAGCCTGCGGGCTCAGGTGTGGATACATAACTTTCGTTTGGGCTCCCTCACTTCAGCCACATCGAGCAGTGTAATTCATGGCACAGCTAATCATTTAGATCTGCCCCCCCCACCCAATCATTCTGGAGCATAACAGATTCCATCCGGGTGCATTTTGGCATCAAGCAGAAATGAAAACTAGGCGCGTCTTCATTGATTTTCGATTTACTGGGATTTGAGATGCAAGCAATACAACTGCTACTAAAAAAAAAAAAAAAAAAAGATGCTGTCACAAGGACTGAATGGTTCCCGCATCAATAGGGGGCAGTAGATTAATAGGAAAAGAATGATCAGAAACAGGAGTCTGCATTTTCCAGGAAAAGGCCTTTAGTGTTTTGTTTTTTGGCCTATCCAATTGTTTATTATGCATTTGGAAAGAAAAAGATGTGCTTTGAGGCGATTCATTTGTGGGCTGGAAAATTAATGAGAAATTCCTCTCAAGATCATTTTTGAACACCCTCGATGTGTAATTTACAAATGCGTTTCTCCAAGATGGCTCCTGATTAATTAATTATTTAATTAAGAATTAACCTTGCAGTTAATTGATCGGATTTCGGTGACATGCCGGGTTTCCCCGCATTCTCCCAGGGAACGATGACCCGCGTTGTGAAATTGCTCGAGCTGGCTTTTAATTCCCCCGTGACCTTTGGAAAAGATGAAACAACTCGGGTCCTCGTCATATATCCTCCGTCCAGTCCAGACCTTATTCATGAAAACATGACACCCCTTTACATGTTCCAGTGACTTTCTCCTGATTGGTCGCCATAGCTGAAAGCCTTGATCACCGTGCTGAGCACGTCGGACGAGGTGGAGCAGCTGGTTCTGGAGCAACACCGGCCTGACGGACGACCTTCTGCTGACCGTGGCGGGCGTCCTGAAGAGCAGCTCGTCCGAGGTGGCTCTGCTCAACCTTAACCTCAAGCGCAGTGCTTAAAGGAAGTTCATATGCCGTTTCATGAAACATGAAAAGTCGAAGTGGTAGTGCCACGTATTGGTGGTCATCGGATTTTGGACTTCCTGACTTCTGTTGACATCTGAATTTTGGTGAAGTTTGTCGCAATGAACGCTGAAGAGATTTTGCGAGGCCTGTCATCACCCAAATTCTTCGGGATCTAACTGTCCAGTTAAGCGCGGCGCCAACACTTCTGAAACGGAATCCGTTCGCCTTTGGAGGTCAACGTGACTCATTTGACCTTCACAAGGGACACAACAAAGATTGCCTCCCCCTCCTCCTAAGCGGATGGACCCTTTGAAGCAAATGTTGCCTCAAAGACGGAGTCAGTGAATGCTGCAAAGAGATCACTTTGTTTACATTCTCACCGATTTCCCATCTTTTTTTCTCATCAGTAGACCACCGTGACTCCACACTTTGAAACCTGTCATGAACTCGACTTTTTTTTTTTTTTTTTTTACTTCTTGTGACACCCCCCCACCAGCAGAAAAATATACCACAACAGGAGTGACTCATTCCACCCACTGAAAACACAAAACTCACAAATGCCGAACCAACAGCTCTTCCCCTCCGTCTTCTCACAGTAGCCGTCGTCAGATTCTTGTCCGGCTCAGGCAAACACATTCATGTTGACCTTTTGGTCTTTTCGTGACAGTGCTTCTTTTCAAAATCCAAAAAGGGGGGAGGGGGGGGGGAGGAGGCGAATGTCCGCATTTTTACGTGCTGTCAATTTATTGTTCTTTCAACTGTGCGAGAAAATGAGCCGCGATCAAAGCTTGTCAAGGTGGTAATTATCTCCCCGCCTCGACAGTGAGTCTGCTGAAATCAATCCTCCTTAGGTTTGATCGGATGCTCTTTTTGAGGGTTCCTCGCTGTGGAACGCTGATAAAAAAAAAAACAAAAAAAAACCCTTCTCCCGAGGATGACGGGTAAATGAAGCGGGATCACCCGGAGATAAGCTCCGTCGAAACTTTGTTCTCATCGAGCACATTCCGACGAACATTTAAAACTGCGCACAGATGCTCGTGCGTTTCGTACAGTGGCTTC
>CAAKHF010002501.1:5988-20968 GCA_901007745.1 Hippocampus kuda
GATGGAGGTTTTTTTTTTTTTTGGGGGGGGGGGGGGGGGGGGGGGTAGTGCTCGAAGGGCATCCCCAATTAAAATATGTGGGCTATTCCCATGGGAATACTAGACCTTGATGTTTTGGATGAAGGAAGTAAGAAGACATTGGACCATCTCCTCTTAAAAGCTCTCTCATCCGGTTGTTGGAAAACTCTCCAACAACCGTGACTGATCACTTCCAATGACTTTCCCTCATGCATTCTATTCATGCAAGCAGGAAGTACTCATTGAAAAAGTCCAACAGGGATCTACCCATGAAAAAACTCACGTCACCTGTGCCCTCGTCCTACAAGTGGACACTTTGACCAGTAATACACTCAGTTCCAAATCTGCCTGTGATAGTTTTACACCTCCCACATGCTTTAAACACATTTAACAAATTTCTTAAAACACATTTTTTATAGTATACTTTGGTGCCTCCTTTTGCTGACAGAGCTCGCCCAAAAAGAGAGCTTAGTGTGATTGCTACAAGCTGTTTATTTGTCAATGCCAGTTAAAGTTTGTGATCAAATTTACACATAAATTGAAAGAGAATTTAAAATTGAGTATTTAAACACCAAACTGTTTCACTAAACCAGGGGTCGGCAACCTGCGGCTCTTCTATCCTGGTGCTGCAGCTCTGCGTGGCTTGGGAAAAGAAATGATAAATGTCTGATCCAAAATGTATGTTGTTTGTCTCACAAACTTGTATCACTTCTGTTACGGACAAGATATGAAAGAGTGAGTCATTAAGATTTCAGATTACCTCTTCGTGGCCTTTAAAAAGGCCACTTTAAAAACCACTCAGGCCCTTCACTCCCTGCTAAAGGAGTTTCATTTTTTTTCACCCCATTTATCTGGGTCACTGTTCTGTATTGAACGCCAGTGACACGGAATGGCAGAGTGGGGAAGTCTTTGCGCCGATATTTTGGCTGAGGCTAGCTAGCCGTAACAAAGGCGGGATGGCGGCCGTATAGAAGGGACTCCTGCAATTCCAGGACATTGATGTGAGGTTCATTTCTGAACCTTTCCCGTCCCAATTTTGGCTGTGAGGCCGTCACGCCAGGTACTGTGGCCCAATCTCCTGATGTTATGTGCAATGATGAAATCCATGACATTACATTGTCGTAATCTACATTTTTACTCTGGTAAATTGGAAATAAATGTCTTGTGAATTTGCCACACCACAGAGGACCCTGCCAGTTTGAATGATTGAAAAAAAAAAATCAGCAAGTATAAAAAGTGAAGCTTTAATCATAAAAGTTCAAGCCTCTGTGCTCGCTTTCAGTAGCTGAATGAGCAAAACCACATCCCACTTTTCGTCTAACATCTTTCTTCTCCCGACACATCCCACCACGTTTGAGCCACCAAAATATATCTGCTTTAAGCGTCCATGCAGTGGCGAGAAGCTTAGGTCATTGTGGGCCTTTCCAGGACGCGACGAGAGGTGCTAGCCACCAGCTAGCTCGCAAGCTAACAGGCTTGGGTCTTGTAATAATAACGAAGTAGCTTACAATTGTGCCGGATAATCGCTGATGCATCAATTTGTTTTTGCGCAGGGTCACACAGGGACACCAGGGGAGGTTGGGCCTTCAGGACCACTAGGAAGACCAGTAAGTTGTCACCTGTTTGCTAATTGTGTTGCTATGGAAAGCTGTTGGAGCATTGATTGCATATCCTTGACATCCATTTTATGTTTCCTTAGCTTCATGTACTAGTATGCTCTTTGTACTTACTTGTTTAGTGAATTGAATAAAAAAAAAATCCTTAAATAAATGTCTAAGAATAAACAGCTCTTAAAGATTACATGTAAATGCATTATACTTTAAAGTTAAATGCAGCTGAACTGTACTTAAAAAAAAACCTTACTACAATTAGCCATTTTATTAGCACCATCGTCATTCTACTAGTGGGCTGAATTGTATCACTAAGTAAGGACAAACTAGTACTAGAACTAGTCCATAGACCTAAAGCTGGTTATAGCAAATCCATAAACGGCTTTCCATCTTGTTAGCCCATTTCAGTTTGATCTCTCGTCACAATTGGATCAGAACCAGAGACCTGCTAATAGCTGTCGAGCTACGGAGAAAATTACAGTTGCCATTGGTCTATTCGTTCCCCAAAACGTCTTTCGTGATGCTCTGCGGCCAAACTTGATCAGGCAACCTCCCGCGCTGAACCCGCTTTACCCTGCTGTCATTCCAAATCAAAACACCGACGACTAATTAGAAGCCCCCCAAGCCCTCATCACCTTGGCCTCTGCTCGGGCCCACTCGGAGCACTCGTGCGTTGGTTGCGGCAGGAGGTCATCGAGCCACCAAAGCAAATATAAACACAGAGCAGGGGGCACGCAGCGGGGTGGGATTCCATCACATGGCCGTTTAATTGGTGTGAGTGACACATCTAACAACAAACCCCGAGGTCACGCTGCTTCCCCCCTGCTTCGCTTTGTGCTTCAGGGTCAGCGTGCAGGGCGGTCTCTGTGCTATGTCAATGTGAACCTTTGTTTTGTCTTTCTTCCGCTTATTCACTTTTTTATTTTGCTTTGCTTTTCAGGGAGCCCCTGGGGCGGCAGGGCCCGCAGGTAGCAGAGGAACCAAAGGCTTGCGGGTTCGTTCCATTCATGTTTTTTTTTATCTTGCTTTGCTTGGATTGTCTGACCTCAAATTTGTGTATAAAAAGGGTGACGTGAGTTCGAAATTCCTCATTCCTCTTCAAAATGGTAAAATGTTTCTTTACATCCTCCTAGACATTTTAAACACATTTAAATTTTTTAAAACATACTTTTTCAAGTATTCCTTATCATTATTTCAGTCAATAATTTCATCAAACCAAAGTCTGCTATCCTAATGCTAGCATTAAATGCAAATTGCCTTTGAGATTGCTCAATGAAAATTAGCATAGACAACACTGTATTCATAAACTTGTAAACAACTTTACTTTAATACACGTGAAGCAGCAACACATCCAAACAGCGCTCGCAGCAACACTCGATTATTCTCTCTGCTCTGTGGGAAGAGTGACCATCGCTTAATTGAGGACCATCTTTTCATCTTCTTGCTTCTAATTATTCTGCATCTCTTCCAGTAGACCTCATTGCGGTCCCTCATGTTGTGGCATAACATGTAAAACTCGAAATTCAGACTTGCCTGCACTGTAGTGGATGCACATGTTGATGTTATATGACACCTAATGTCACGTTTTATGACTCGTGGGTTTAAAAAAAAAAAAAAAGAGAGACTTTTTTTTTCTTTTTTTTCTTAAGTCATTACTCGTTATGACTGCTCAGGAGAGCCCCAGACAGGCTCACACTTCTCACAAGCGCGTCACATGCCAAAAACTACTACTACACGGCGCAGGGTGTAAATCGGCGACGAATGATGGATTCCCACATACGCCGCTCGGCACGCGCCCAACAGCGCACACATGCGTGCTACTGTACTGAACTTGGAAGGGGGGGGAACCCAAACTTTGCAGCCATGTGACAATTTGAACCACAGAGCATGTAAAATGAGACCCTAGACAAGCCCTCAACATTTGTCAAATTGTTTCAAATATTTCAGTCCAGATTTTTATTTGTCCCTACATGCACGATTGGATTTTGCATGTTAATCATGCATTGATGTGAAATAACGTCATCTGAAATGGATTCAAAATCTCATTCTGACTTGATTAGACATGACAAGGGATCAATTCATCCCCACAAGTTTATCTGGATTTCCCATCTTAAATCTCTATTGCACAATTTCTAAATATGAATCGGATCTAGATTCAATGTGATTTGGCATTTACAGTCTTTAGCGTTGCATTCACACAACAAACCTCATCCAAACTGGATTTGATTTGACAAAACGCATGGCGACGTGTTTAATGTTTCATTTGTTGCCAAATGCGCTGATCTGAATCAGATCCAAATCACAACAAGGAGCTAAATGGCAACATTCACAACAGGTCTTTCATCCATGAATAGCCCGACACATTTCCTGCTTCAATTCGAATTGGCATTTAAGTCGTCTTCATCGCACCGTTCACATTTTAACATCGTAAGACTATGACGACACCTAACAACTAAGCAACAGTGCAAGGCCTAACTTTAAAGGTCAAATTAAGTTCACCTAATAAGGTCATACAGTTTAGAATTTTAGGTTCATCCTGAAATTTCACCCCAAAGCCCAATATCCCCAAACTCTTTCGTGAGCGGATTTCGATATTTTCCCCTGTGACACAGGCTAATCAGGCTATGTAGACACGAGCACCATGCAGCAGGTACCCCAGACAGGAATGTTAACCGGCTTTCTACCTAGAATACAGTAATAGGCTTACGGTACTCGGAGCCTTGCGGAACCTTGCGGGGGCGATCACCCAACTAACCGCGGCTGGTCGTTATCCAATCTTCCCCGCCGGTGGGACGGTTTCTTGAAAACAATCAAATTTCCAATTCATCCTCAGCATTTTTCCATCCTCTTAACTGGTTGGTCAGTGCAAAACGTTAACAAGAAAAACAAGTTGGATCACTCTGACATTTCATAATCTGCATCTCTGGACTAAGTGTGATAAATTTCGTTTCAAGTATGATCTACATGGCACAGTTAGTGTGTTTGTGTGTGTTGATGGTTTCTATAATTGCTACATGATGCGGTGAATGAAGTCCCCTCTGAGGTCACAGGTACCAAATGCACCTCTGGCTGCATTACAGTGACATCTATTGGTGAAGTGACACATGCTTTCTGTGCTTTCAGGGAGCAGCAGGGCCTGACGGTCCAATTGGAGAGACGGGGTCAGAGGGCAAGAAGGTAAAAACGGCCGAGTTATTAGTTGGATAATCTTCACGCCGTCCTCCATTGAGGAAATGCACTGTTAAAGACTCGGTCGTAAATCATGTTCCCTCTCCTCGCTGCAGGGTCCAGACGGTCCTCCAGGAAAAATTGGCTTCCCCGGACCCCAGGTGAGAAGGCACCCCGGGGCGTGTCCATATTTCCTTTCATTTGCTATCTGAATGATATTCCTAGGGGAGTGAAAAGGGTCAAATGATTTGGAATGCGCGCACAAGCCAACTGACGAGTGTTCTGTTCAGGAGGGGTCGTATCGATTTACAGGCATGAGTACAGAGTGCACTTTGCGGCAGGAAACCTGTAGGCATACAGCCTGTCCTGTCATATTGATAGCATTAATGTCGCCATTTTTTCCTAAAATGGGTCAATTAGAATGTATTCATACAGTCACGCATCTTGTTCAATAATTGAGGAATTGTTTTATTCGAAACAATGCAATAAAACAATTTCACACATAAATATAACACTTCAACACAAATGAAAATACTCATGTTAGATACATTTGAGTTCAAGTTTTTTGCTAACTATGGGTAGCTACGATGCTTCAGTGCAGAAGAAACTGGTCAGCCATAAAGATAAGATCGTGTGCAGGTCAATTTCTGCCTATTCCATAAATAAATTTTAAAAAATCAAACTTAATCAAACAATTCAGCTTAATGGAAAAAAAGTTTACTTGTGATTTGTCAAATTTTATGTTGTTGTTTTTTTTTTGTGTGTGTGTGTATATGTGTTGGTTTCTTTTTTAATTTTTCAATTTTTTTTTGTGATTCTCCACAGGGTAAAATCGGGGAGTCGGGGGAAACCGGGCTGAAGGGATTCCCTGTGAGTTTCCACAACACTACAGCGCAACATCTTGTGGGCCTTTTTATGGCTTGAAAACATTCATGATTTTTTTTTTTTTTTTTTTTACTTTTCCATCACAAGGGTATCCAAGGGCCATCAGGGTCACCGGGCGACAAGGGAATTGCAGGCGAGCAGGTACAAGCTTTGCTATCTTCTTCAAGCTTCGAGCTCTTATTGTTGCACTTTTTCTTTTTCTTTTTTTATCAGGCTCTAAAATGTCATATTAAAGCCGCTCTTAAATCATCGTACGCTTCCTCTCCTTTTTAGGACCATATTTAGTCACTTTATTGGCTTTTCCTTGGCAGTGAACGACCTCCTTCCCCTTTCACTGTGCACTTTTGCTCCAAAACTTACTTTACAACTGGGTTAGATTTTAGGAGTTGAAAAAAAAAAAAACTACTCACAAATTGTCTGCTCCATTCAAGGCTTCTTGTAGACTATCCAAAGAAAAAAAACTGAAATTATACAACATGCTTGCTAAAAAAAATATGGAAGGTAATTTTGTGCCACAATTAAATGTGTTTATAAAGTGAAATTAATCAGTAAATTGTCCATTTTGAAGATGAGCAATGGACATTAGACATTAAAATGGTACATTACTAGGTTGGTTAGTAAATGACTGTCCTTGTCGTTCCCCAGGGGCCACTCGGGCCGCCGGGCACTCTGGGACTGTTGGGAGAAATTGGCCAAAAGGTGAGCACAGTCACACTTCACGTAATTCAGTTCAATGGTTTATTTCACACTCAAGGTTCATAACAGATGCACAGTAGGGGGTAAAAGTAAAAAATAAGTACTCATCTAAAGTGCAGTACTGAAAATATTGTATTTGTACTGAATTAGTTCTCACCACTGTGTGTGTTTCTGCCCATCAGGGACCTCCTGGTAGCGTGGGAGAACCAGGACTGCCAGGCGAGCCAGGAGACAAGGTAACCTTGCGTTACTTTTGTTGTTTGAAACTTTTTTAATGGTACCGGTATTTTGAATTTTCGAAGAGAAAATATTGAGTGTACGTGGGTGTGTGTGAGACAGGGAGCCATCGGTGCAGACGGGAACATCGGAGAGCAGGGACTCATTGGCCCTAGGGTATGTTTGTCAGCAGCAAGGAATGTCACCAGTACTACATACTTTACCGCTACAAACTTGAAAGCCGAAGTGAAGTCGAAATTCTCTTTGCAATATTATGTTTTGTGTTCAACACTAGTCGAAACACGGTATACTGATTAATATTGCGTTTGTGGAATCGGAAAAAAAAGCTGAAAAATCCACCGCGTTTTTAGCTATCTCAGGATGTTGACATTTTGTCCTGTACTGCCACCTGCTGTCGACTGAAATTGACATCACAAAGCCCGAAACTTGAAAGCGAAACTTGAGAACATCATAGCTCACCTGTTTTCTGCGTTTGGTCATGTGATGTTCACACCCAAAGGAATTTTGATGTCAATTTCAGTCGGCAGTAGGTGGCAGTAGTTTACATGTTCCATGACAAAATTTTAACTAAACTGAGATATTTTGCACATTTTGCTCATCCTTCTGCAATTCTTGACCGATTTGAACTGTTCCAATGGTTAGCTGTTCCTTCCACCTCTTGTGGTTTTAGGACAGTATGTTTATTGGCTTGCTGCTTTCCTTATTTTGTTACGGAATGGTACAACATAATAATTTGTTGCAAATTATTTTGCGGACCCACAGTTTAAGCAGCTCTGCCTGAAAATGTACTTATATGTTGTGGCTGAACAGGGTGAGCCAGGCTTGGAGGGGGAGGCTGGTCCTGCTGGTCCTGATGGAACTAAGGTAACTGGATTGGAAAACACAACACCTGACCATTGACATGTTGATATTGATGCCAACTCCTAAATAGTCCCCTGTGTTCATGCCAGGGTGAAAAAGGCGACATGGGTCAGGAGGGCGACAACGGTGAAAAAGGCGAAACTGGTTTAAAGGGAAAAGAAGGCCTCCCCGGTAGTCCTGGAATCCCTGGTGTCAGAGTAAGAGAGTTTCTGATAGTCTGAATCTGCTTAACATCCTTGAAAATAAATCCACCTCATGGTTTGATTTTTATTTTTCAGGGCCAAGAGGGTAAATGTGGTAAAATTGGAGAAAGAGGCAAACTTGGTCCAAAGGTGAGTCAACATCTTGTTCCATGTTGAGAACAATTGTGGCATGTAGATTTCTAAGGTCAGGATACCTTGTTCATCACAACTAACTCGACTCAGGCTGGAATTCTACTGCAGGTCCAACTGCCCAATTACAATTTAATGGCTAAATAGGACTTTTTTTTTTTTTTGCATTCCAAACCCCAACGCACAATCGATAAAAATCTGCAAATTTGACCTTCCACGTACTTTAAACACATTTCATACCTAACACGCCTAAAGTTATTCAAAAACACTCAACATTCAAAAACACACAAAAAAGATGACCGTTGTTGTTGGCATGTATTTTAGGGCGCCAAAGGTCACCAAGGCCACCTTGGGGAGACCGGAACAGTGGGCAAGATGGGACCGCAGGGCAGCGTCGGGCCCAAAGGCTCCAGAGGGACCATCGGACACGTGGTAAAACACATCTCTCCCATTGCTTCATGACTACATTTCGACAATACAATATCTTCTTTGAACGCGTGTATGGATTGTTGTCTCTTTTAGGGAGCTCCAGGCCGAATGGGTCAACAAGGGGAAACAGGTCTTTCGGGTTATGAGGTATGTTTGCCCTGGAATAATATTCTCCATCAATATATATAGTAAATTGCTCCATTAGGGAAAGAGCATTTATTCTATATCCTTGATATTCAGGTGCTCTGACATTTCATGGCAAACAGTCCATTCTATGGCTACATGTTGTAAAATGAATAAAGCCATTTAATGGGATTTAGGCCATTGGGCCTGCAGTGTAAATCCAGTCTACCTTTGTTAAACACTATCCATTCTAATAGCGAGCTGTTTTTTCTGCCCGCCATTGCAGGGCCATCAGGGATCTTCTGGCCAAATGGGGCGTCCAGGACCAAAAGGTGAAAAGGTACACCTCAACTCTCTCTATGTAGCACTTGTTGTTCGACTTCTATATACGGCGTCGTCGTGTCGCTCAGCATTTTGCCTGTTTTGTGCACAACCCAGGGCGAGCAGGGGGATGATGGCAAAACCGAGGGTCCTCTTGGTCCTCCAGGTGACATAGTAAGTCACGCCCTGACTTACGTACCACGTTTGACGTTGAAGCTGGCGGCAAATTGGATGCGTTTTTGACTCACTACCCCACATCGTTCTCGCAGGGTCCTCCGGGCGACAGGGGAGAGAGGGGGGAACCGGGCGACCCGGGCTACAAAGTAAGTATTCTCCCTCCAAAGGGCAATTATCTACACATAAGATAAGATAAGATATCCTTTATTTGTCCCACACTGGGGAAATTTACAGCCTTCAGCAGCAAGATTGTGGGTAGAAAGAAGAAAGAAGAGAAAAGAAATTCTCCATTCATTCATTCATTCATTCATTCATTCAACCAATATTCAAATCAAAAGTGGGCCTATGCAATAACAATGATTCCCAATCACGAGAGGTCATCAGGTGGGCATTGTTTTGACAGGGTCAAGTTGGTGTGGATGGAGAACGAGGCCGAGCTGGTGCTCCCGGACTTCCTGTGAGTACGTCGCCACATGGTTGACTTATTATGACGCCCAATCATAGCAAGTCTACCATTATATGCAGGGACATCCTGGCCCGCGAGGCATTCAAGGACCTAAAGGGGCCAAAGGAGATCAAGTAAGTTGAGCTTCATCTTGTCGTTAGCATTGACTTAAGAGTTTTACTTGTTACGTGAACAAGCTTGTAACTCAATTTAATAAGGGCCGGGCCCTGAAAATCTACTTGACACTTGCCCCCCTCCCCCCTAAAAAATATAATTGCCTATAGATGCCACAGGATGGCGGCAAAAGCATTTTGTTTTTTTAATTAGAAAGCATTTTTTTAACATGTCTAATAGAGGCTCCTCCCCTCACCTCTGATTTTGTATGTCCTAGTTTTCATGTGATCCAGTTTTGTTTTCCCCCCCCCCCTCTAAATTATTATCATGGGTAGCAAACACAAAAATACACGACACTTGGCCATTCGGAATGCGTGTTCATATGTTTCTTTAGTTGCATATAAAGGGTTTAATTCTGTGTAACACATCCTGTCAAAAGTAAGACCTTCAAAATAAAAGTATGCAGTATAAGAAAGCAGTACAGAGATACATTTATTTTCGAAGGCCTGACTTTTAACAGAATTTTATGACTCAACCAAGCGCCATGCCGTATCTCTTAATAATTCAAGGCACTGCTGTATTCTTCTTTTTTTTTAAATCACATTGATTTAAGCAATGTTTCTTCTTTTAAAGGGTCAAAAAGGCAAAAGGGGTCAAACGGGTGCAAAAGGAACCAGAGGAACAGAGGTAGATCAGATTCACATGTAATTTCCCGAAGACTTGGTCAATTTTGAACGTGTCATCTCATCTGTTCACATCTGCAGGGGGCAGGCGGTCCTATCGGGCCCAGAGGTGTGGTGGGCAGAGAGGGACATGAGGGAGTACCCGGGATGGACGGAAAGCCAGGAATTGATGGAACTAAAGGCATGCCGGTAATATTGGTTTTTAAAGATGCAAAAACGCCTTCAATGCACAAAATGTAGATGCTTTTGTAAACATCTGAGACAATTTTGTGACTTCAGTTTAAGTTCAATAACTGCAATTGTGTCCAGGGAGAGCATGGAAATGATGGAGAGACTGGCCTCCCAGGCAAAGCTGGCTCTCGTGGCAAAACCGGTGTTACAGGACTACCAGGAGATCAGGGGGCCTTTGGACCAAAGGTAAGACCTTGGGATTCTGCTAACCATTTTGCCCTCAAAATAGACATACAATTGTATCTTGACTTATCAGTTAATCAACTTGTGATTTTTTTTTTTCCCCATTTACGAACCATTACTTGGTCAATTTTATTTTTTTCTTCATGGTATTGAGCAAACAAATAGGTGTTCACCTTCAGCATATTCTCATAGTTATTTGGTGGTTTGTCTGTCCAGGGGGAGCGAGGTCTTCGCGGACAGAGCGGTCCTCCTGGGAAAAGAGGCTTTTGGGGTGGAATGGGACTTCCAGGGGCACAGGGAGATCGCGGACCAAAAGGACAACCTGTAGGTGTCATTCAAAGCCTCACAGACAAAGCAGACAAGTTGACAACTCACTAGCTGCTACCCAGACGTATTATAATAATAATAATAACAATGCTGACTTGTCATTCAGGGTGATGTCGGTGAATCCGGCTTTCCTGGAATTCTTGGAGTTTTAGGTCCAAAGGTATGGAAAAAGAAAATACTTTTATGGTACATGTTGTACATTAGAGACATTCAGAAATCTGATTAGCCTATCGTTGCTAATTTCAGGGGCCTCCAGGAGACTTTGGGCCAAAGGGCATACGAGGGCCAAAGGGGCCACAAGGCGACATGGTGAGAAGATGAGAGAAAGATATTAAAGGCCACACTGTATTTGTTTTTGTTTGCCTTTGCTCAAACTCATTCTCTCAATCAGGGCCGGGGTGGTGTCATGGGCCCTATAGGAATTATTGGCCCCAGTGGAAGCGCAGTACGTACCACGCAGTATACTATTATTGAGGACACAAACCTAACATAAGAGCTTGTATTTTTTTTTTTTTCGTACACGTGACATGTGATTTAGACTTCCCAAGAATTCTCTGACTATATTGATGGTTATCATGTGTTTGTTTCCAGGGCCCAAGGGGAGAGAAAGGCAACCGTGGTGCTATGGTAATTATTGTGTTTTTTGTTATTGTAAAGTGTCCTTGGGTGTCTTGAAAGGTGCTTATAAATAAAATGTATTATTATTATTATTATTATTATTATTATTATTATTATTATTATTATTATTATGTTCAAGAAACTATCGTGTTCCCATGTTGTGATGTAAAAAATTGTTGAACTTTTTTTTTTCTTCTGTCCTGTTTTCTCCAACCAGGGAGTACAAGGACCGAGGGTAAGTTCTGCATGCTTTTTATATTGTGTTTTTTCTGTTGACTTGAAGCATAAAGGCTCACCTAACGTGCGTGTTTTTGTCTTGGTTAGGGAGCTCCCGGACCTCGTGGACGCCGTGGCCCACCAGTAAGATTTTTTTTGGACTTGAATTCAGTTGAATCATGTGAGGTTTTTGTGTTCATTCTTTGTGTTCTTTTTCTTCCTCCTAGGGTCCCATGCGTGTGCCTCCATCGTTTGTAAGATTGTTTTGCCTGATCGTAACATTATGCCCACAGATAATAATTAAACCATAACAACTTGTTGTTTTCCCCCTTCAGAAAGAGGAAGGTCTTTTGTATATGGATTCGCATAGCCAGCTCAGGAATGAGGTTCGTTTCTGGGTGATCCCAAAACACACTCAAAGCGCCAATATCCCAACCTTTTTTTTTGGAGTCATGAATTTCAGAGTTGGTTGATCCTATAATCAGAAGCAGGTATTTACCCTCTTGCTGTATTTGGTTGATAGAATAAGCTAGTGATGGACCTGCCCATGCTGGACCAGGGTGCAGAGATCTTCAAGACCCTCCACTACCTCACTAATCTGATCCAGAGCCTGAAGAACCCACTGGGCACCAGGGAGAATCCTGCCCGCATCTGCAGGGACCTGCTCAGCTGTGAACAAAAGCTAAACGATGGTATGCAAAGTTGTTAAGATGGTGATAAATATAGTTTTAGCTCCATGTACACACTTCAAACATGTTTAAAACTTTAAAAACACATTTAAAATGATCAAACCAACATTTTAAAAGTGATTCTCAGCACTTGTCCTCAATCTTTTGTCAAAAAATGGTCGTATTACATCACTGAGGAATTAAAAAGAATGAAAAGTTGTTTGTGGCTATCCACTATTTAGCTAGTGATTAGATACAGCTATTGTTTATTTTGTGTGATTTCTCAAAATGAATGCTAGTTAGGTGCTGACTGCTAGTTAGCTAGCCACATAAAGCTAGTGACTAGCTCAAGTTATGTCATTTTTGTACGTTTCATAAAACACATGCAAATTATTAGATAATTACTAATTACATACAGTCCAACAAAAGTCTACTAGCTTAAAGCTAACTTATATAATGCGGCATTAGCATAGCTGTTACTGTAATTATAACCCCTCAAACAACTGCTACAGCACAGATTTAAACCAGGAGCCGTCTTGTTGCGAGGCTCCCGTGCTAACAATTCAACCTCTGTTCTAATGTTAACCCATCGCTTTGTCATGATTTCAGGCATTTATTGGATTGACCCTAACCTCGGCTGCACGTCTGACACAATCGAAGTCTCCTGCAACTTCACGGGCGGCGGGCAGACTTGCCTGAAACCAATAACTGTATCCAAGGTATCCAAAAACATGCTGACACATATGGCAATCAAGTGTACAGGATTACATGGCACTATTGTACAGATGTTGTCTGTTTCTTTGCAGCCAGCAGTCAACGTCGGCCGCGTCCAGATGAACTTCCTCCACCTACTGAGCACCGAGGCTGTCCAGCATGTCACCATCCACTGCTTGAACGTCTCTGTCTGGAGAGCTGCCCAGCATTTGCCGGCTTCCCGGGAATCCTCTGTGCGCTTCAAGGCGTGGACCGGCGAGATATTTGAGGCCGGAGGACAGTTGGAGCCCGATGTGGTGGAGGACTCTTGCTGGGTATGTCCTTGATCTCCTGGTCTTTATCATTATCACTGTGTTTTGTTACTAGTTGAAATGACAATTTCAAAGACAAATTATAGTCTAGATTGAGCCAGTGTGTTTGCTAATCCTGAAAGCAATTTTGAATTCGACTTTTTTCGACTTACTGAAAGCAGTACAACTCAGGGAAATACTACAACGTGAAAAAGACTTTACTCTTGGGAGGAAAATAAAAAAACAATTTCATGGCACAAATATTATAATTTCAGAATAGGATGTGTCAGTGTGAAATATGTGTTCTTAAAAAAAGGATGAATGTGCTTATAGATGAAAGATGGCCGCTGGCACCAGGCCCGGTTCGTATTCCGCTCCATGGACCCGTCCCTGCTCCCTGTGATCGATGTGGTCCATCTTCCTGAGACCAGCCGTGGATCGCACTACCACCTGGAGATTGGTCCCGTGTGCTTCGTGTGACCCAGGAAGTGTCATGTTGGTGGAGTTTTCAGTGGTCACCCTGGTACCAGCCCAGCCTTCCCTCACCAACAAGCTTGTGCCAACCTTTTGTTGAGGGCGAGTAGAAAAGGAGCCGGGGGAGTTCTTGCACTAATATCTTCTCCATAGCTTCTTCCGGCTCCTCCGTGAAACAAACAAAGCAAAAAAATAAATAAATTTGGCCTGTATCATCTCTCTGGAACGTTTCAAAGTGGAGGGATGCCTCGTGGGCCCATCAATTGGACCGGATTATAATTCAATTTTATTTTTGTATACATTCTGTATACAACAAGAAAGGAAAATCCATTATGAAATCCTATAAAGAAAATATAATAAAATAATGTACATATATGTATTCTTATGATTTCCCATCATGTTTATCTCATCTTCAAGTGCAATAGAAAAGGAGAAGATAATATTACAGGTTAAATTGAAATGAGAGGGGCGGTGCGTTTTATGATATTTTATTTTGGTGCTCATCTCCTTCCAATATTACTCTTGTCTTTATTTTTTGTAGGGAGTTTTTTTTTCTTGGCAGGGAGGTTTTTTTTTTTTTTTGGCAGAAATCACATGTGTATTTATTGTTAGTGTGCGCTCCAAAAGGGAGATTGTAAAACTCAGTGGTGTGAGAAAATACTTGTTATACATGCCACTGATGTGAATATCTGCAGCTTTAGTCATTGGGGGGGAGATATATAAAATATGAATAAAAAAATTGAGGTTTTGTTCTCTTGTTGATTTTAATTTTTATTTTTTTAATGTTTTTGGGTGGGGGGTCACTTTGGGATCCTTGCATCCATACACATTTTTCATCAATAGTAAATGAACAAACGGTGCAAAAAAATTATGCTGTAATTATACCTTTCTGCTCACACATTCTGTTTGGTCATAGTGCAGGCTCGCTTGGATTAATTTCATATATATATATATATATATATATATATATATATATATATATATATATATATATATATATATATATATATATATATATATATATATATATATATATATACATATACACACACACACACACACACACACACACACACACACACACTGCAATTCTCGAATCCAGGGCAATACACACAGTGTGTATTGCCCTGGATTCGAGAATTGCAGTTTTCAAACAGTTA
>CAAKHF010002501.1:23389-39219 GCA_901007745.1 Hippocampus kuda
AAAAAAACAACGAAAGAAAGGGGGGGGGGGGGAAGTCTTGAGCTTAGCCGGCTAACAATTAGCATGCCTGCGTGGCTACCTAAAGCGAACATAGAATAATTCAAGTTGCTTCGGCTCCGTCTACGAACTGGATACATGTTGAAATTTATTTCGGTGTATCGCATTTCGGTGTATCGAGCCGTGTTTCGTGTGCCACGCATTGATAGCTACGCATAGCCCATTGCGTACTTTTCACAGGACTTTTTTTCCTTTCGTTACTTTACATGTAGCGCCCTTTTTAACTCAAGTTGGTGCGACTTATCGATAATAATGACACGTGTCCATCAGCCCGTTATTATGTGTGTAATATGATGTATCACGGTCCGATCTACTAACGTCAATCATACAGGCCCGGGTGCTGATTGGCTGGCACCATTTGTGCACGACTGCGGAAGTAAAGGGGGGCAGAGTGAGATACATTAGATATTTACATTAGAATCCCCATTGCTCGCAGGATCGTACGTGGACGTCGACCCATATTGTGTGTGGTAAAAGAGAAATGTTATAAAACCTTCAAAACGATAAGAGAAAAGCCAAACTGAAAGCAAATACAAATAAGACCATCTCAAAGCCACCATCATTGATATTTTCTTTATTGAAACCAGTCACAAAAAACTATTTTTTTTGTTTCGATTAGTGGATTAGTGTGATTTCACTTGATTTCTAAGTGGCAATTTGATCACATTGAGTCATCTTCTTGGTCAGGAAACAAGTTAAATGCAGAAGTCAAGGTACCACTTGGGTCAATTTATGCATCACATCAGCCACATCCAAGATGGCGGACACACAGCCATTTTTACAGCAAAGGGCCATCCCACTCAATGAGGCGTCTCCGCCTCCTCGCACAGTAACATCCACAGTGGTGCACTTACTTGTCATGTTGCTTGTTACCCTCCTGCTTACTCGCAGCGACATTGGGGAGAGCAAAGTGCGCCTTTCCGGTAGGTGAAAGAGCCTCATTTATCTCTGCTTTACTGCTACAGCTACGGTTACTGCTGCTGTGCTCGTGTACTGTTAAGTTTGTAGCCCCATAGATCCTCCTGCTGCATGTATGTAGCCCAAGCATCCCTAACCTTGGTCTTTGGAGGGCATCCAGGTGGCAAGCGTGCCGTCAGAGTAATCCAAGATGTTAGCTGATCGGTGCGGTGTGAGTTACGACAAATTGTGCTGCCTTGTGAGTGACTGGCGGTGACTTGGATAAACTGGTCGGAAAGCGGATGAGTGGTTAGCAGAAAGGCAAAAAGAGGAAGTCGGTGTTGTACTGTTTCTTGTTTGAATCTGGTAAATCCAGATGCTTCTTCCAAACTGTGTCACTAACAGGGATTCTCTGCTGCCTACTTAATACTGGTGCTCCTTAATATGGCAGCAAGCATAGTGATGATTGTTGTTTCGTATCTTGTTTTGTTGTTTTTCCAAATCTGTCACATGCACTAGCACGCTTCCTCTTCATCTGCACAGGAAATGTGTGATGACTTCTTTGAAGTCTTTACTGTGTTTTTTGTCAGACTTTCTGTAGCGTTTCTATGATGAGTTAAAATGGGGAATGATCAAACTGTTTTCCATGTAATTTATAGCAATTAACTGGGAATTGACGGTACCTGGTAATTTAATGGAAACGTCTCATATCCAAGCATAAATGTAAACTGTTTATTTTGTCATAAGCAGACATCCATGCCAAATAACACAAATAAAAGTTGGAGGCTGAATAAAGTACACATGACTAATACTGTACATATTTGTAGCAGTAAAATAAGCACACTGAGCAGCACATATATTGCTGAAAGGTATAAAGTATCAGTACTCAAAATATGAGGTTTTCATTCTTGATGTTTTATCGCAGTATTTTTCTAATACCGGCATACTATGCAACACTAACGTATGCGCGCAATGATTGTTTTGGAGTTACAGATGTAAAAAGAAGTGCTGCTCCTTGCATGCACTTTACTGGAGTTTAGTCGTCGCGACTCATTATTATTGTTGCAGTGTACAGAAGTATTCATGTCACAAATAGAGCAGAGTGCTTGGTGACCAATATTAAAAAACAAAAACAAAAAAAGAGAGAATTGTTTTCAAAGTGTTGTTGTTACAGATGCTCCAAGCAGCCTCACATAGTTTTATTCGTTCACCAGGGGTCAGGTGTCAAGGGTCATGAACTAGAAAGCAAACACTTGAACCAAAACCAGTCTAACCAGGAATATTTTTTTGCTGTACTTAAGCACATTGAAATTTCATCTTTGCTGTATGTTACACATACAGTACATTTGACAATAAAGTTCATCCAATCCAATTGTGTTGTTGAGTTTGTGCAGATGTGTCTCACCAGAATTGTTTATTTTTGGGGCAGGGGTGAAGTGGCACCATCACAGTGGTCTCACAACAGTGCTCTTCTTGTCCTAGCACCAAAGCAAAGTTTTCTGTGTTCTCTGTCTTGAATTTGAGAGCTCGGCTGCCACTGGCACATGCTGTGTCTGTCACACGCAGTGAGAGTGAACAAGCGAGAGCTGGGCCATGTAAATGAACAGAGAGTCGTTCTTGAGCTATTTCTGGAGAGTGTCCGTAGGGCTGTGTGCAAGCGGCCAGCGTGAGTAATGAGTAAACACCGCTCGGTTTTCGTTAAAAAACAAACAAACAAAAAAAAGCCACTGCTCTTCAGCGTGTACGCAGCTGTGATGTCATGCAGCAACTCATGATTGGATGCCCTTTGATACAGCTCACCAAATGATTTTATATCCAGCTGCAGCCTCCCGGACTCGATCAATGCTGGTAGCCACTCCACCACGGGCGTCATGACAGGTATGGCAAAGCTTCCCTTTTTTTGTTTGTTAACGTTTCCCTTGTGTGTTCATTAACGCCACCGCTGTTGTTAGCCATTTTCAAACATGAGCAAAGCAATCGGCCGCAAGAGTCTAATTAGGCGCTCCCCCTGATGATTCTTTCGTCTCATAACTTGCGAATGTGACAAGGATGCAAAGTACGACAGAGGCTGCCTTGACAATGAGAGGTTCAGTGCATATAAAAGGGCGCCCCAAAAGGTTTGGGGGCGGGGGCTCATATTAAAAAAAATTCGAATTAATTTTACAAAAAAATCTAATTAATGTTAGAAAAAAATAATGCCCAGACCTAATTCAGTTATTGCAAAAGCCAAAATAATTGTTGAATCATAAATAAAATCAAACGTCTCCAGATAAGGTGTCCAATAGGTCAATACCGATTTTCCAGATTATCGCAAAGATTACATTGTAAATTGATTCATAATCGTTGTTGCAGACGAGCTTCAGATACGCTCGAGTTTATGAGAAAAAAAAAATGAGAGCAATTGTCTTTGATACGGAGGGACAAGTACGTATCGGGTACAGTATGCAGCTGATAGCAGGCACTGATAACTACGGAGGAAAAAAATGTAAGAGGATCTTGTGAGTAATGCTTTCTTGTTGTCTCAACAGCACTGTCCTGTCCCGGGAAGATGTCCCCCATCAAAGCCCTCACCATGAAAGACTATGAAAATGTAAATGCTTTGCATCTGCAGTAGTTGCTTCCCGAGAAGTCTCGTTTGTCCAGTTAGTTAGTCAGTTGGTTCAATTACACAAAAACTGAACTTCACTAGTTAAATCAGTAAATCAGAATACACACACACACACACACACACACACACACACACACACACACACACACACACACACACACACACACACACACACACTCCACCTGAACCACAGTAAACCATTTATGGACATTTTTTAAAAAGACGAGGAGGATGTATGAGGCATGCTGACCTTCAGACATGGCCTGAACTGCCTGGCTGCTGGTTGCAGATTGAGATGTTTTATGGACTGGAAGGGAGCAGACTGCACCTCCATCCCCCACAGCCCTCCCCACCTCCCATTTCCAGATGCATGCTGCTCACAGCCCCGCAGCACAATGATGCACAGTTGGCCTGGCTTTCACATGCAAGCATGATGAAGGGCTTCATTCATTTGAACAATGCAGACAAATATACAATTGTTCTGCGCATGTGATTCACAGATTTTAGTCCGCGTGATTAGTTTTACCTTTCTTCGCAACCTCGAGACGATTGGATTCGGGACAAAAACCACAGGAGAGGCTCGTAGTAATAAGGTGCTAATGTGTTTGTTTGATTTTGTCCACAGCAAATCACCGCGCTGAAGAAGGAGAACTTCAACCTGAAACTGCGCATTTACTTCATGGAGGAGCGCATGCAGCATGAATGCAACGACTCCACAGAGGACATATTCAAAACGGTAGCAAAACAAAATCTCAATACCGCATCTGTTTGTGTTGTCACTGTATTTACTGTAAAACTGACACAAAATACATACACCCAAACATTGTTTATTTAAACACCAATACGTTCAACCGAACCATGTAATAAGTCCAGTAGCTTAATGCTAAAGTGATGCAAAACACCATTGATGAGCTCATGGAAATTAGCATCGAAGTTATGGTAATTATTAACACAATGTTATTGTGTCAATGCCACCCATGTCCACACGAAATTAAATAGTTCAGTCTTTTGGGGTTGGAACAATAGAATGAATGTCTTCACAGAATATTGAGTTGAAAGTGGAATTGGAGTCAATGAAGAGAGACATGGCAGAGAAGCAGGAGTTGCTCGTGTCTGCGTCGTAAGAGCTCCGTCCGCCGTCCAGGTTTGTAAAATCCGATACATAGTGATCAGCTAAGCCACGTCTGCGAATGCTTTGGCAGCAAAGCGCTGGAGAGTCTGGCTGGTCGAGAGACTGGTGAGCCGCAGCGCATCAGAGAGCAAGCGCAGCGTGACATGGATGCGCTCCGTGAATCGTTCAACAAGACGATTGCAGAACTGGAAGAAGTGAGTTTAACTATCGAGGCAATTGCAAAACATCATGACCGCCACCTGTAGGACAGGAGTGGGAGAACGGTGGCACAATTCTTTTTCCTTTTTTTCTTTAATGCATCAGTCCCTGCGAAGAGCTGAAGATGAGGTGGAGAAGATGGCTGCCATCGCTGAGCAAGAAAAGCTCAAAAACATCAACATGGAGAAGCAGCTCCAATTTGTGGGACTGCCCGGCTCCGTGCAAGACCTACAGCTGGCCCTGCAGGAGAAGGAAAGGTAAACATCAAGAACAAGGCTAACGCTCACATTTGTGTTTGGAGATGTTTCCATGTTGTTTTCCCCCGTCAGCATGATTGAGCAGCTGAAGATAACTGTAACAAATCAAGAAGCGGAGCTCCGTCAGAGCAACAACAGGCACAGAGAGATGGACATGCTTTCTTCTGATCAAGTCAAACAGCTAACAGATGAACTTCAGGTGTGACTTTCTTACGATGGCCTGATCTCATTGCTCGGAGTCCATTTGACATCACGCCAATCGCTTGTTTTGACCCCTAGGCCCTGAGGGAGGAACTACTCAGCGAAAAGGACAAAATAAAACCTGACCACCAGGTTGGTGCTTTTCCTTTTTTTTTTTTTGCCTTGGCTCTTCAGGCCAGTGGAATCTCTTTGCATCTTTGTGTCATCATGTTATATAAATCTCATCTATTCTGCTTCCACTCAAAAGCTCAGTGTCAGTTAAGTCAAGAAATGTTCACCATATACTATAAAATGCCATCGGGAGTCTAATGGAAGTTGCCAGTCTTGTCATGGTATTAACTGTCAAACAACTGATACTTTAATGCAAACAGAGCAGAGAACAGTACTCAGAGGCATACTGAATATCTTCTCTGCTCTGTGGGAGCGAAAATTCCTCAAGTGTAATTGGGCCCTTTTCTACTTCTTAACTGGCGGTTTGGCTAATGTTTGGCCCAGAGAAGTAGCAGCAATGCATTTTGCCACTGTGTAACATCTTACAACCTCTTGCACATAGAACATGGTGAACTCACTCACTGAGCTGAGTTTATGGCCCCTCATCAGGCATTGGAGGCAGGTCCCGGGTCACAAAGTTAAAACCGGATTATCAGGCTGTCTGGAGTCGGTTATTTATGGCCATCCATATTGACTGAAAAGCCAAGCTCACCACTAGGCATTCGTCAGTTTGTGTGTAGCGTAACTTGTTTGGCATCGTCGCTGTGAAACAGAGATGGCGTCACCAGAGGCTCTTTCGGTAGCGTCCTCTGGATTTAGGTGTAATGGGATATGTGACAACAATGATTGCGAGAAGACGCCTCATTTAAGTGGATATTTTAGAAAATTGGCCAGTCCAGTCTCCAGCAGGCCCCTGCCACCTTCAAAGCCGATCCTGCATACAGTAATGCAGCATCCAGAGGGAGCTTTTTGAGAGCTGGGAAGGCGTCAGCCATAACAAAGATTACTACGGTAACCTCAGAGGATTTGACCTGATCGACTGCCGTTGGATGTGAGTGGAACAGAGGCAGGAGCGGGGATTATTCAAGGCTTAGGGCTTACAGTGCTTTGTAATCATTCATTCTCTCCTGTGGTTTGGACAATGATGGGTCGCTCTTCCGTGGCTGACAGACAGAGGATCTTTAGCAATGGCCATTTTGGACCTCTTTTATGTGGACGAATCTTAAAGGCGAGATGAAGGACTTGTGTCGCATTTGCAATGGTCGTCTGGTTGGCAACCAGTGTCGTTGGATCTTCAGCTCATCCGCAAAGAGGAAGCTGCAAATCATTTTGTCGCACGTGCTCGGCTGGGAGGTGACCCGCGACGGCCGCGGAGAGTTCCTCTGTGGGAAATGCGTATTCCAGCTGGAGAAGGTAATACAGTGTGACGTGAACCTCAGCCAGCTGCAGGAACAGCACAACAGCAAAGTGCTGAAAATACAAGCGGAGAAGGCTCATCTGATCGAATGCATCATCCATGTCTACAACAAACACAACCCCGACCAGGAAAAGAGCGACGAGGAGAGCGGCCGCTCAAAAACTCCCCTCAGGTCATCCGGGGCGGCCAGTTTTGACGACGAGGCCGTGAGTCTGCTGCCCAATGACACACAATCGCCCAGGGAGAGCGGCAGTAGTCACTGCATGAGGAGATGCGTGAGTCTGGATCGACTCGTGGGCAAAGGAGTTTTCCCGGGACGTTCAGGTCTCAAGAAATGGAAAATGGGATCAACTGTGGGGCTGGACGTCTCGATGAAGAGCTTTGGTTTGCGGGGCTCGCGTGGCAGCTCTCAGAGCATGTACCTGGACCTGGTCCACTCCAAGGGCACGTTTCCTCGGCCCAGATTCAAAGGCCGTTCTGCATCCTTGCAGTCCCTCAATCGAGACTTTGACACTGCAGAAACTACGCCACGTAAGACAAACGTCAGAGAGCCTAAGACGTTTGTCTTCAGAAACGCTGCCACTGATGATCCCGTGGGAAAGGCTCAAGCTAAAATGCTCCTGCGCAGATCCTCACGGCAGCCCTCGGTCATCTCTGACTTGATCCAGCTCCTGCGCTGCCTCAGCAAACAAGGCGTTTCAGTCCCGGCCGGGAGTCGCCTCCCTGTTTTGAAGAGGTTCACTGTTGGACATCTCTATGCCTGTAATAAACGAATGCGTAGAGAGACTCAGTGGAAGTCTCTCCATGACCTAACAGAAGAATTTGATGATCAATACATACCTGCAATAGCGGAGGTAGTTCTTTGCTGCAATCGAACTGGGCAAACTGTCACTGGTGGTAAATATTAGTGGAACTCAAGGGAGTTATTTATCTTTCTTATTTTTTTTTTCTCCAAATCTGCCAAATAGAGCGAGGTTCATCAACTCGAGTCCGTCAACAAGCTGCTGACTGAAGAGCTCACCCAGGCAAAAAGTACCCATGAGAACCTGACAAAGACACTGGAAGAAATCCAGAGTGAAAGCAAGGTACAGTGAGGTCCTGACCCACCGACAAGAGTTGAAAACCTGCAATACTGTATATAGAGAGACCATTTTTGAAAAAGAGTAACCTTTAAACAAATGTTAAATTATGAAGACACTTTCTGCAATATGGCTGCCGATAGGGCTGTATTTTAGACAAAATAACAAGATATTAGCTTTGATGTTATATTTTCCTCTTTGCTCTGCGGCAAAAAGACAACTACTATATTATTGGAGGTCAGTTGGTGATCTTTTTATTCTTCTTACGCTTGATAATGCCGCATCACATCCAGTAGACCTCAATTGTGGCATGTGGGTAGATCATTGTGAAGGTGAAGACTCTACATTCCGATTTACCTGTTTGCTGAAAAATAAAAAGCAAAAATGAACCGTGGGGGAACACTGTACACAGAGATGGCATTTCAAGCTGTTTGTTTGTTTGTTTGTTTAGTTTTGTGCTTCTGCATCAAAGATTAAATAATGTTTGTGCACAGATGCTGTCAGGAAGGCTGGATAAGAGTGAGAATGAACTCCAAACTGAGAAGAAAAACGGGCTAAAGCGAGACAAAACTATTCAAGGGCTCACGCAGGTCATCAAAGAAAAAGAAAAAGAGGTGAAGCCTTGAAAGACAAACTTATTGAACCTTCTTTGGAAGCCCAACATTGATTTTGCTCATGCGTCACCCTGTCCCTCTTGGCACTGCACAGATTGCAGAGTTGTGCCATGAGATTGAGGACCGGGATGATGCTCTCGCCAAAGCCAGGGAGACAGCGCACAAGGCCCAGATGCAAAAATATCAGGTAAATTTTGTCTTTTCTAGCCAGCGAGGAACCATGAAAACCTTTGATTTTAACAGCATAGTATCTTGCATTTTCTCCTTTAGGGAGCGGAAGAACACCAAAGTCTATTAATGACCAAGCAAACAGAGCTGATCCAGCTCCAGGGCGAGCACCACACCAAGGTGCTCGAAGCCCAAAAGCTGCAGCGGGCCCTGGACAGGAAGGAGCATGAGCTATCTGACTTGCAGCAGGCAAAAGAGCAGCTGGAGGTGCAGTTGGAAGACCTGCAGCAGCAGAAGAAGAAGGGAGACAAAGCCTTGAATGTGAGACTTGATTGAAAGGAAATGAAAAAAAAAACGACGTACTCTATCCCACCCAAAAGAGGCAAAAATCTGTGACAAAGAAAGGCGCTGCTTTTCAAGCAAACAATATCGTTTCGTGTAACGAGGGTCTGCTCGCTGATTGCTAACATATGATGTGAAACACCATAGACAGGCTAACAGAAACTGGCTTCAATGTTACTGTCGTTATAAACCTTCAAACAGGTTTTATAACGAACACAAACAGAGCAGCAACACATCAGTCAAGCACTCATCTGGATGTTGTAAAAAGCCGTCAAAAATATACATTTTGTTGAAAAATCTACATAGCTGAGGTTCACTGTGTTCAAATATTGTCATCATCACCCCCCAGGATCTTACCAACCAACTGAAAAAGCTCAGCGATGAAATCGGGGAGAGGGAAAGTTCTCTGGAGCATCAGTACCAGGAGCTGTTGGACCAAACCAAAAGAAAAGTGCACGCTCATGAAGTCACCATCCAGCGGCTAACATTCACCTTGGCTGATAAAGAGCAGCAGTTACAGGTGACACAACAGTAATAATTCAAATAAAACAAAAATTGTAACTGGTTGGGGGTTTGATCTTTTAGGAGTACATAAACGCGGTCAGAGATTTTGAGCAAAACAAGAGTCCCTCAGGAAACGACGGGATGCTCGCGAAGCTGTGCCAAAGGTTGAAAGAGAAGGAAAAGGCACTGGAGGTGAGCCTTACTAAATCTTAAATGTTAAAGTTTTCGCTGGTGCCTAGAGATAAAAGTTTAAAGTTGATGACTTTAAATCTACTCATTTAACTCATTCAGTACCAGCCAATTCTGGACCAAGTCTGAAAAGACGTTTAAAAACGTCTTTGGGAGTGAATGAGTTAACGGAAATGCTAACAACAAACGCCAAAGATGGGATAGCATTTATGTGGCACTGTTACAACCCTCATTTTATGACGATTTTCATCACTGCCTACTCACAGCAAGCGCTGGATGAGAGATTTGCAGCCATCGAAGAGAAAGACAACAAAATCCATGAGCTGCAACTGTCACTGCGTGTAAAGGAGAGGGACCTCGAGAGGCTCAAGAACATTCTGTTGCACAATGAAGAAACTATTAATGTGAGTAGATGAAAGTTAGATTTAGTGCTCCCCGTTCTTCAGATAATTCTCGGACAAACGATGTAACCAAGCTAAAATGCTAATAAAACATCTCACCATATCTCACAGACTTGAATTAGACAGATGCATTTGTTTCCTTACGTACCATAGTTATATCCAGGTATTAGTTACATATGCAGTACAAGTAATTCAAAAGTCAATTTTACTTAACTCATTCAGGACCAGCCAATTCTAGACCAAGTCTGAAAAGACGTTTAAAAACGTCTTTGGGAGTGAATGAGTTAATATTTTCACTTAAAACCCGTTGCATTTTCCCTGCTCAGAGTTTTGATAGCTTGATCAAGGAGAAGGATCTGGAACTGCAGCACCTTGCAAACACACTGAAGAACCTGCAGAGGGCCAAGCAAGACATGGAGGACAACCTGAACAGGTCGCTGAGAGAGAAAGACTCCATCATTAGCCAGCTGCAGCTCTCCCTCAACGGCAAGATCAAAGATTTGGAGGTCAGTCCACGTATGGGCTAATGCCTGAGCTTGGTGTCACGCAATGTCAACCTCCCGTCCTTTTGCAGGAATTGTCCGAATCGGTGCTGAGCCAGTCGCAAAGTCACGCACGTGACTTGGCCGAGCAGATGGGCCAGAGGTTAAAGGTGAATGAGGCAATGCTGGCCGAGGCCGTGAAAGCCAGGGAAAGGCTGGTGGCCGAAAACGAGGCCGCCGTGGAAGGACTGCTGGCAACGATTAGTAGCAAGGACCAACTCATCAAGGTTAAATGCAAAAGCATCTACTAGCGTTTGGATAAATAGACGCTACCCTACTTCCAAGCATTCGGATTTACAAACAAACTGCTTTTAGAATTCCTTTGCATTTTGTTGTTTGACAAGTGGAGGCAGACACCGATGATAACAACAGAACAAAAATGGATAAATAGCGACATGACCAGTCCTATCTACGAACAGCTTTATGGAACATGACATTTGTTTGCAAAGTAGGGTAGCATCTGTTACTGTTCCTTTGAAAATTTGATTTTTTTTCCTTAAAAGTAAGACTTTCTGAAAAAACATACTGAATATAACCTATTCTCAAAAAGTTACTTTTCTAAATAGACTTATCTCCCATTTTTTTAACATATTTAATTTCTCAACAAAATCTGTTTTCCAGCTGAAATGTTTCCTAAAAAAAAAATGCTACATTCTTATTTTTTTCAAAAGTCTCTATTTCTGCTCTTCCATTTCTACAATATGGACTTACAAAAAACAGAATACACAGTACTCATACAAAAGAAGACGAGAAACGTTTTTGAGTGTTCCAAGATTAAGGCTGGGGAAGTAGCAATAACGTCAAAATAATGATTTACAAATGATATATCTGTCTGTCGCTGTTTCTTTTTTTTCAGGAGTCCGCCGAGCACTACAACCGCATGCTATCTGAGCGTTCCCAAGAGATTCAGGAGCTGAGGAAGCAGCTGTCCGACAGCCATCAGCTCACCGCCGCTGAGAGGCAAAGCTCCACGGCGGCCCAGAAGGAATCTTTGGAAATCGCAGAGCTGCGATTCCTCCTCAATGAAAAAGACGGCGTCATCGAAGTAAGCCCCCCGCGGGATAAAAAGGGACTCTCTGCTGTCAAATGTGCTTAACTCGAAAGCCTAAGAGGAGGGGAATGAAATTAGAACACCCACAGAGCCAGTAATCCCGTCCTTTATTTTGACTTGTTTTAATTACTGGACAAGTTGGAAGTGACAACTCCGTGACATGGTTGAATTTTGCAGAGACTCCTCCACCGTGGCCAGGAGACGAAGCACGACAAGGAGCCAGATTACGTGCTGGAACTCAGAGAAACCATCCAGATCATGCAAGAGAAGTTAGATGAGCGCCAAGGTGAGGCTAATTCGGGGTATGAGTGTGTGAGCGTTAATAACACTGATATATTCATGCAACTTTTCATTCATATCTTTTTTCTTTTTTTTTTCCTGGCAACATAGCCGAACTCTCCAGGAGGAACAGCGACGACAGCGTGGAGAACATTCCACTATCCAAGAAGACCGTTGTAGTTCTTAAGAAAGAGCTGGCACAGAAAACGGAGGCTCTCAACAAAGCGCTGAAAAGGGAGAATGAACTGAAGGTCTTGTTTTCCTTCATCATGTGGGAAATCTTTCTTTTCCTGTCTACTCACTGGTGCTACTATGTCCATCTAGATGTCTTTAGCCGAGCTGCAGGCATTGCTGTCCGAGCTGGAGGGCCGCAGTGAAGGCCAGGCCGCCAACATCGAGTCCCTGACTGCCACCCTTGAGACCAAGGATGAGATCATTCATGTAAGAAGTCTCTCATGGAAGGAGCATTTTCTTTTGATTGCTCCTTTCCTGGGCTAGGAATTTCGAAAATATTCCAGATTGGAAACAAAAATAAGTCTTCATTTAAGTTCCCCATGTAGAGGCAACCTTCAATTATTGAAATTCACTCCTGTTTTTTCCCATGTAAAGTTTCCAATTTTGAATGTTTTTGTGATCCGACTCCTTCCCCACCTGTCCCAAGTCCTAATGGTTACGTCTTGCTCTCTGAGCAGGTTCTCCAACTACGCCTCGGCCCGCAAGGGGACACGCAAGGTGATTTCGCCCCGGATCGGGTCATTGGCGGCAGCATCGATCAATCGCCTTCAGGGCTCCCAGAAAGAGAGAGAACCATGATTGGTGGAGACAGCCAGCAAGAAGTAATTGAAAAATCTACAACCGCTTTTCTGGTTGATGAAAATGAGTTTGAAGTTTGATTGGTTACTTGGTTTTCAGGTGCTTCCCAACCTCGTAGCTTTGCAGCAGGAGCACGAGGCTCTCAACAAAGCGCTGAGGGCCGAGCAGCAGCTCTACTCCAGCCTTGTCAGGACTGTGAAGGAGCAGGACAGGTGGGACAGGCCATAGCAGGAAAATATCATTTGGATTTCTCGCTTGATGTTGTGGTTCCAACTTGAAAAAAAAAAATTATGCTGGACCAGTTTTGCGTAAAGAAATATTTTGACGAACTGGCATAGGATTCAAAATGCAACTCACCACTATGATAATTTTAGTTATTTTGTCTACACAGAACCATAGACAAAATAAGTTGGTATCTGCAATGTAGTTGACTAACAAATATGAAGGAAACAGAAAAAAAATACAGAATGAATATGCTGAAACACATTGGTACTGTCAGTCTAAAAGGGAGTAGGAAGAGGTTAAAATGGCTTTGAATCCTCCTCCCCCTCCGCCATTAAGCTAAATTATCCTTTGAAGAAGTGCAGTCCAAAAATAATAATGAAAGGTGTGTTCGGTTTGCAGCGCCCAACGTCTTCACGCTCTGCAGCTGGAGCTGACGGCAGTGCAGCTCCTCAGGCAGCAGCTGGAGGACGGCGTCAAAGCCAACGAGGAGCTCAGAGACGACTTGGAGAGAGAGCTAGACAGAGCCAAAGTCCGAGAAGGTGTAGTGCACATGCATGAGAGTCCTTCGTGAGCCCCAAATGGGGGTCATTTGTATCAATTAGGTTGCTAGGAAACCCGACAAATCTGAAGTTCTGCTCGGAAATGAGTTTAGTGACCATGTGGGAAATACAAATACACAGACAGGCCTGCCCATCTTCTTTGTCCTCTGTCACTCTAAACTTTGTTTGCTCATGCTAACAAGATCCCAGCCCCTCTTCATTTCAGCATCTGTGTCCCTTCTGTCAGCTCTTCATCTCCATCATCACTTGCGCATTTGCATGCTGACTTTCTATTTGTTCTCTCTGTCTCTCTCTTTCCATGTCCTCACACTTTCATTCTCCTGACTTGTTCTCCTGTCCTTGTTTTTAAAAAAAACAAAACGTGAATAAAAGCTTCCGTTTGTCCATCTTTGGGTTTCTCACACGCCTGTGTACTTGTTCAACTTCCCCCATTAAGCCATTGGTCTGCTGATGACTTCACAACTCCGTGGGTATTAATCCAGCCGACTCGGCCATCTGCCACCGTAAATTAGTTTAATCTAAAATCCGATGAACGTCTTGTTATATAACGAAGCAAATTGGTTTGTTTATTTAAGTACAACTCTCCACTCTCCTAATCTCAAGTCAAATCAGGGCATGACTTTGAGGCTGACTGAAAGTTTCACGCACATATTCCCGTAAACCCCGTTATTTAAGAGTTGCTCCACACATGCGCCTGTGTTTGTTAGTGTGCGTGAGTGTGCATGTCAGCGCATCAAACATCATTGCGCAGAGTGGAAGGTATAGAAATGGGTCAGCCGTATGTAACAAGCAGCTCTCTCTGCAAGATGGATCTGGCCAATTATAACTGATGACATTTACGTATTTCCCCATGACGATGCCTCTTAAATCACATGGGGCAAAACCGATACATATTGCAGCTCCTTCCTAGCCTGATCAGTTTTTTTTTTTTTTTTTTTAATGAGCTGTCTCCAAATGTTCCTTTTTTTAAGGGCGTTCCTTTCATCCACTCCTTCCTCTCTCACAGCTGATTTAATAAAGTCTTTCTGTCATATGTACTTCCATTTCTATCAGTTGTCTTCCGACATGCTATCCTTCATTTATTCTCATCCACGTCATCTCTGCTACTAATACAAAGTCATCTGCGTAGAAAACACATCACTGCATTAACACGCTCCTGCACCTCCCTCCCAAAAATCAACAAAAATGTTGAAAAGCACTGAAACCTTGATGGATTCAGACATACCAATAGAAATATACTTGTGATGGTTTCAAGTTTTAAGGTGGTTCGGCACAGTCCAGCATGTCAGAGCTTTAACTAGAAAATTATATTGAAAAAAAAAAATCAAGACGAGGGTTTTTGTAACACTGTCAATGTTTGTGTTCAGGCGTGAATGTAGTTGATGTCAAAGAACTGGAGAGCATGCAGCATCAGCTGGAAGATGCCCAGCGTTGGAATGCCTCTCTGCAGGCCCGCTTGGGGGCCATCCAGAACCGCGGCGGAGGAGTGGGCGGCACCGGCGACAGCCGTACGATGTCCACCTGACACTTAGGCCCTTTGTGAAATATTTCTGTGAAATGTTATGTTCCTTTCTCCTAAGGAGACTCGCTGAGTTTCATTGGCGACCAGACCTCTTACATGAGCATTTGTGTGGATGAGGGGCATGACAACATTTCACCACAGGAGCTCAAACTGAAGGTGAATTGAATTCACTTTATGCAAATGCTACAGGCTAACGGAAATTAGCATAGATGTTACGGTCATCTAAAGGTTCAAATAACTCCATCATTATCACACACACACAACATATAACAATACTCCAGAAATAAAATAGCTTGTGTTCTGACTCAACCTCTATTACTGGATATGAGTTTGGGACATTTATGCCATTGTAAAAACTCCTAAAAAGCAATGTTTAAAAATCTGTTATGGAAATAAATTGATAGCTTTTCTCAATTCATCAACAAGAGAAATTGACTGTTACAGTAGTTTGTATTGTTGCACTGTAGTAGGGGTTAGTATGTCACTTAAGTTTGTCTGCATCTGTTAGGTGCGAGAGCTGCAGGACTGTGTTAGCAAGCTTCAAGCGTTAAATGTAGACCTCCAGAGCAGGCTGGCAGCACATGAGAAGGCTGACCAAGATGTTTTCAACAAGGACGACCAAAACCTGCCCAACAGTCACCCATGGAAACAGGTTGGAGACCACAAAGGCAGTGCTTTCTCTCAACTGTATACTCTTATTTTTGTAAATTAATTAGCATAATAGTCTCCTTGTTAAGTGAAACTACTCGGTGCCATCGTAACAGCCACCTTTTAGTTTTAGTA
>CAAKHF010002501.1:39239-56383 GCA_901007745.1 Hippocampus kuda
CCCCGTCTAACCTTTGAACCTGACTTAACCTCCGCTGTGTCTGGCTTGTTACTACAGTATGCTGCATTTGAGAAAATTGGGACTTGACAGGTTATGTAACAGAATGACTGCAGTGGTACCTCGAGTTCTGAATACTCCATGTTAAATGTCTTATGAGTTGCAATTTGCCACATGGTCAGTCGTCGATGAACTTTCGGCTGTTCAGCCGGGCCAAGTTGTCAAACACAAAAACAAAATTAAAAACATTCACAAGGGTCATGGAGCAGACGCGAAAACAAACGAAGCGCATGACTTCAGCTCCTGACTCGTCACTCAGGCACACATCCAACACACGAATGTTTTGGGTACATACAGCAATTACTTATTCAAAAAAAAGTTTATTTCTTTACCTTTTTCTGTTTTGTTCTGTTCATTGTGTACATACAATGCAGTGTTTTTTTTTTAATGAAAAACTCAAAACAAAAAAAAAAGCGCTTTGTAAACTGCATGCTGGACATGTCCTACTTCTCAGTATTCTCAAATGCAGTATCCCCTATTTCGAATTTCTTTTACAAGTGTGTCTTTTTTCCTGGACTCTTTCCTCCATTGTTCCTAACCAAAGCCTGTCTTTCTATCTCTATCTGTTTCCCATAAAACGGTCTCTCTTCGCCATATCACATTAGACACGTCATACCATCCCGCTGTCGCTTTGCACTGTGTTTTTGGATTCTGTTGCTCCATTGAGTTTTCTTGTTTTTATTTTATTTTCGAATCGAGTCACATATGTCATACTCGCCTCACATCCCATTACTCTAGCAGCCAGACACAACAACGATTACAGAGGTGCCGCCTGTTGCTCACCAGACGTGCCGCTCTCAAGACAAAGAGAGTCAGACGGACATCACACTGGGGCAGGTATGTTATTAAGTAATCACTAGATTGCCCTTTTAAAAGGGTTGGTCTTAGTTCTTCAATACACCACTAATCAAGCGAGAAATCATCATTTGACCTAACTGGCACAAACTTGGTTGCGCACGCAAATAAAAATAAAAATACGTTTGCATTGCCTTTTAGCTTCTTGGGGATGAGAGTGTGGACAGCAGCCAGAGCAGAGAGAATGCTCGTTGTGCCGCTACAGAGATCGATTCTGTAAAATGTCTTCTGATTGATAATGGTGCTGCATCACTCCTGCACCTTAGGTCAGACTTTTTTTCTTCATATCACCCATCTCCACATCCACTAGAAAGTGACCTCTTTAAGTGTTATCAATTCCCTTGTTACAGAGAGGAAGTCCGCAGGCTCACAGCTGAAAACGTGCAACTGCAAGGTCTGCTGAAGGAACAAATGTCCAGCGATTGCAAAGAGAAGGAGAGCACAGAAGCGTCGGGCAACAGTAGCGATGAATCAAGACAGAGTCAAGAAACTTTGCAGGGTCAACCTAAGGACAAAGATGAGGAGTGCACAATGGATAGGAGGGCCCTGGTCACCACAGAGGAAGTGGGAACTCTGCAAATTGGAGATCACAGCAAGATTTCAAAGCATATGGTGTGTTTTATATTAGTGCAAGGGTGTTTTTGTGTTTATATAACACAGGACAAACAAAACGCTAGTAATATTGTATTTTTGGATGAAATTTAAGGATGGACCTTGATTGTTCCATACAATACAATACATGCTGATTCATATAGCGCTTTCACAACAGCGGGAGCTGTAACAAAGCGCTTAACAAAACAGTTAACATAAAGTAAAATAATAAACACAACACATAACATAAAACACGGACAGTCGTGCAGTCCTAACAACTTTTCCGTCACACGCTTTGTTGTTTGAAGCAGTTTGAGATGAAAGAGGAGAGAATCAAAGTGTCCTTTAACCAGTGGATCAGAGACGTCATGGTCAAACTGTGCACACGTCGGCTACAAGCTAAGTTTCAAAGTCAACAAGAAGCTGTAGCATCCAAAACAAAAAGAGATTGGTTCACTTCTCCTGTCCCAGGGAAATCCATTTCAATTCCAAACGGCGACTCTCGGTTTCAAATACGCATCGGCGCTCTGCGCCAACGCTCCTCTCTCCTCATTCTCAACTTCAGCAGCCATCCATCCAGCCGCATTGACTGTCCAACAGCGCCGACATCTCCACTGAACAAAACGGGGTTGTGAAAAATGCTGCCCATTACAGGCGCAAAAAACATAAGCGCCCCAGGTCTGTCCAGCACCGACAGTCAATGGCGCCGACATTCCTCCCAATCAAAATCTGTGCTGGTACAGGCGTGCTGCCGAGAAGGCGCAACCACCAAGCACAGATACTTCTCCTTTGAGAATGTCGTGGCCAAAAAACGCTGAAAACAGTCCATATCAGGTCCACACGATGAAACAAAAACAACATGTGACAAAACAAAAGACAAAAAAGAAAAAAGCAAGGCTCTTGAAGAGCACTTGCCGAAGGCTGCCTACTCGGGCGCCATCTTGGGGACAAAAAAAAAAAACTGGGTCCAGACGACTTTTTTGATTGTCCAACTGTTCTCTCTATCACGACTTTTAGCACCTCTCCTCCATGTAGCTCCTCTCACAAAGAAAATGAATATGTTTACGGTTTTCTCTGAATACACCACCATTCTCCCACTTGACAAAAAAAAAAAAAAACAAGCACATTAGGTTCATTTTTCAGTGCACGGTATATCACATCTATCACTCTCGTCACCTGCCACCCTAAAGAAGAAAAGCACCACAGAAATGAGCGGATGGATTGATGACTTTCAATGTTTCTCTTGTATTTTTTGTAGGCCTGTTTCAGATCTCGATTGCCTGTCCCTGTGAAGCCGAGACCAGAATCTTGCAGTGGCACACATTCAGAGCCAAGTAAAGTGGATGCGGCGCAGCAACTTCACACAGATGCTGACCTGCACTCCACTACAGACTCCACCGCGTCATCCCAACCAAGCACCGACCCCTCTTCTTCCTGCGGACGTGCTCACGATAGCGGCTATCCAGACACGCACACGTCGGATGACACCCAGGACCACGCCGCTCTTTTAACCCAGCTGGAGCTCCTTCACCAGGAGTGCCAGGAGAAGGAGGCCTTGATCAACAAGCTAGGCGAGCAGCTGGCTGATTGGGAGGAGCTCCATGCGCAGCTCCAGGACAAGGAACGTCTCAATAGCCAGTACGTGGAGGCCTTACAAGCTGCCGAGTCCACCATCGCCTACCTGACCGCCTGCAGTCTGGACAGCCAGAGTGGGTCCAGACAAGGAGCAGCGCCTTCTGATGTGGGCTCTAGCGGCCCATGCCTGGATTTACAGAAAGTACTTCAGGAAAAGGAGGACGTCAACAAGCAACTCACACAACTGTTGAATTTGGCAGAGAAGCACATTTCATTTCCAGATAGCCAGGAAAAGCAGGGGGAAATTGGAGATCTCCGTTTGAAGATAGAAGATAGAGCCTCAATAAACAAGCAGAACTCCAGAAGGGTCTTTGGAGGACCTGAGGGTTCGGCGCACAAGGACTCTTCTCAGGATGAGTTGGGATTGAGTACTTCCACACAGACGGCACCTGAATCTCGCGCAGACAATGAGTTGTGGGATCAGCAGGGAAAAAGTGGAAATTCTGACCAAACGTCAAGTCAGGAGATGACCCAAGTTCTTGTGAAATGCCTTAGCTCGGCAGAATCTGTCATAGCTTCCCTGGCAGCTGCCTGTAAAAATACCATCTCGTTCACCAACCCTCACCTACAAGAGCACTTGGGCAACCTCCAGAGCGCTCTACAAAAGAGACAAGAACTGCAGCGCCTCACTCGCGCCACTCAGCCGAGCAGTCAGTCCGAGGAACTTCTCGACTCGGATCTCCTTTGCAATCTGGAAATGCTCTGCAAGGTCCTCAATGATCACTCAGAGAGGATTAGTGAGCTCCAGGCTTCTCTCCAGGAAGAGAGGACCCATAGGGAAGAGAGCGAGGGCCATGCAGTGCTGTCGGACACCAAGGGCCTAGCGCCAAGCATTCAGGCCCAGCTGGAGGCTCTGCACAAGGCACTGAGGGAGAAGAAGAAAGCCTGCAAAAACCTGGAGGAGAAACTCGCCACGGCTCAATCTACACCATCCATGAATAGCGTAGCACAAAAAGGTGAGCGCATTTATTGATTGCAAAGATAGCTCCTCGAGCTGTGCCAATTTCAAAGGAGTCCGTTCAGCCGTTTCCATTCTGTGTACATGTTTGGACTTGTAGAAAGCTGTACAGGGATACCTTGACTTACAAGTGACCACAACTTAGATTTTCTTTTTCCAAATAATGAGGCGTCACTTCTTTCTTTTTTTTCCTTTTTTTTTTTTTAAATTACCCCTCAACGAGAGTTAAGCAAAACAAAACGGAGAGCTACAGTCCCTGATGCACTTATAGCACAGATGTTTAACGAACTAGACGAGTCATGCACACAAATACAAATAAAAAGACTCAAGAAACTGCAGTACAAAATATAAAATCTTGTCAATCATTAGGCCTTGGCCCTGAAAAACACACACAAATATTCTAGATTGGTAACCAAAGAAACCTCATCCATAATGCATCGTGCGACCCAGAGATCTGCAACTGGTCGATTATGGGGGTTTTCACAAAAAAAATTTTTTTTGGGCCGGATGAAATGCATTAATGGCATTTCAATTGATTTGACATGCAAATCTATATTGTAAGTCAAGTTATCACTGTAGTGGGGTGAGTCCCACTTCTGTTATGTAGCTATCCAAGCTGCCTCGTCGCTGACTTAACGTGACCGTTGCCTCCAATGCCAGCTCTGGAGCGCGATGACAAAGGTGTGCAGGTGGATTTGCAGGACCTGGGTTACGAAACCACGGGCAAGAGTGAGAACGATAGGGAGGAGAGCAGTAGCACAGGTCAGACACGTTTGAGACGGACGCTGCATGTCTGTCTTCTGAGTGGACACTAAACTCACGCGGCTTGGGCTGGAGTCTCTCAGGGGCTGCATGAGAAGTGAACGGGGTTGGGGGCTGTAACACACTCTCAATGTTTGAGTCTCCTAACCTCACAAATGTCTCTCTTCTGCTTCTCAGTGTGGTGGAATTGCCACAGCCTTTCACTGCCATGCAATGTTTTGCATTGATGGAACCTTTGCATGTCTTTTCAGCACCTAATAATCTTCACTTCCTTCTTTATCTTATTTTAAAAGCCTTGTTTCCACCGTGCTAGTATGGCAGTTTGGTGCATGTTTTTCAGTGTTTCTATTATGATGGGTTAGAAAATATCTAGGTACATTTTTATAATCATTTGTGAAGAGAAAAGTTCTGGGACTGGTTTCCTAAAGAGAAATACTGACAACTCAAACTGCAAACGAATAATTTTTCCCAATCATCCTGACCAGACAATCAATCACAGCATCTGCAAAAAGATCCTGATTAAGTCAGCCTACTTTGTTTTTATTCTCAACTGGAATAATTGGTGGAGACACGGCTTTTAACTCATTCACTCCCAAAGACGTTTTTAAACGTCTTTTCAGACTTGGTCCAGAATTGGCTGGGACTGAATAAGTTAAAGTTAATTATTCCTGCGATTATCATTATGAAGTGCAGTTCTCAACAGTGTTTAACACGTCTTTATTTTATTGTTGCTGTCTGTCCGCCGCTCCAGACCTTGAGGTGGGCATCAAAGCAAGCGGAAGCGCTTCTAGTCTCCCTTCGCTGCTGACTCATGAGCAGGTGCACTTTTCCTCCACTGAACATCTGGACTCTGCCGCCAGCACACCATACCCGAGTTCCCCCACTTTGAGCAAGGCCAAGGTATTCTGTCACAAATATTGCACGGTTTATGTTTTCAAACATGATCAAAGCTAATGCGGCCGCTGCTGCGTTTTCAGGTCGGTCAGAAAAGCCTTCAGAACTTCGAGGAATACGGCCTCTCAGACGACCCGCTACTACTCCAGGCGCAGGTGCGAGAATTGAAGGTCCACTTGGAAAGCCAAACCAAACTCATCCAGCAGATGCCAAGTCTTGTGCGGAGGAACCCAGTGGCTGGCCACCGCTCTGACCAGTTGACGAATCAGGACGGAGCACAAATCCATCATGCAAGGCCCAGTAGGGAGCAGATGCGAGAGAAAGACTGTGACAAAGAGGCCCCGGCCATAATTGGTGAAACCAGTGAGACGGAACGAAAGAAAAGTGCGAAACAACAGCTACAGCATGCCCGCAGCCGCTCCGCCTCCCCTGCCAGGTTGCAATGCAATGCACTCATTCATCAGAAATGCTGAACTAATCCAAGATTACAATAGACAACTATTACTGCGACTTAGTTGGGGACCTTCTTTGCCCATTTACACAGTCTGATGTCAGTCTGTCGCTTCCACAGCCTGGACTCCCTGGTGCAGTCGCAGGCCAGGGAGCTGTCGCAGCTCAGGCAGCAGCTCAAGGAGAGTCGGCGGCTCGCCGGCCTGCAGCGTCGGCAGATGGTGGAGCTGAGGAGGGCTTTCCAGGAGATGCTCCACGCCAGCCCGGGGGACTGCTACATGAGCGAGGTGCTCAAGGAGCAGCTGGACAAGAGCCTGAGTATTCTGGATCGGCTGGAGGGACGCCTGGACAAAGGTTCCAGCCACGCTTGTTTATGAAAACTCGGCACTGACACATGCAAACTGTAGTGTAGAAGGCGCTCACACTGAACAAACCGTGTGTTAAATGGCCAACCAGAGCTGATACATTGTTCCTGATGATACTCACTTGGCCACGCCTCTTAGAGGCGCACAGCAACACACGAATACTACAGTGTGTGACTTTTGGCTCAATTATACTTTGTGAAACCAGGTTATTTCTTTACATTCTCTTTTAATATGCTTTATATTTTCCATTCAGTGCTATTTTTTTATTTATTTGAAATTGACCCAACACTGGTGTTTAATCGCATTTCAGTTGATTTCATTGGGAACATTGATAGGATATACAGAAAGAAATAGATTGTGAGGTGCTCCTTGAGAGAGCAAGAAATCCACTTAAGAGTCCTCAAGTGTTGCTGATTTTTTCTGACAAGTCCTTGACTTTTTTTTTTTTTTTGGCCCTTGTCTGCTAGGAGAGACTCATCAGGATAATGAAGATGTTGCGGCTCTGGAGCTTTCTCGCAGGTACATCTCAACCTTCCACTCCGCTGCTTGATATTTAGCACCCCTGTCAGTGCTGAAGGAGCTGCACTGTTTGTTTGAGACTGACAACAGTTCACTACTTTTTCTTTTTGTGAGCTACATTTAACACAGAGGAGGAATCTTCATTCATCATTACTTGTCAACGCGAAGAAGCATCTATGAGCAGTGATCTTTGGATTTATAGGTCAAGTGAACAATTTTACGAAGTGATGCAAAAAATGAATGCAGTGTTGAAATTGGTTGTCTGTGGCCATGCATTTTGCATTTATCCCAAAGACCGCTCTGTCGGCCATTTTTGCGCCTAACTCTAATTGACGACAACCACCATATGCGACGGATGGAAGATTTTTGGTTTTAACGGCTGTTTCTATTGTCTGATGTTTGCCTCATGACCTCTTTAAAAGCAAAGCTCCCCCGTAGCCTTTCGCCTAATTGCCTTGTGACCCCGTCTGGGTCACTACGCTTGAATGGCGTCTGCCTGACTGCTGACCTATTTTCATCCGTGTGTCAACAAAAACAATTGATGATACAACCGGGTCAGCAGTGTCATACGCATCAGAACATTAGAGGACATAAAGCAGAACACACAGTGGCTTTCAAGGAGACATTGTGCTCATTATAATTATTATTTTTTTGAAACATTAGTCTTCTGCCCTTTGTGCATTTTCACAGCAGAATCTCAAATACTTACTATCCATTTGTTAAACTGGTTGAAATCATGCAATTTTTGGTGGGCGCTTGTGCAAATGCAGAGTCCAGATTTTGTTACCGTTGATAATCAGAAGCTCTCGCATGTGACAAAACGAGCCCACTCAAACTAGCAACGACGTTTAGCAAATGTAGTGACTCCTCCAGCAAATTTCTTTTCAAGTCATTTACGCTTGAACACATTTGAACTGATTAAAACACACTTTTAAAAGTATTCCTTAGTGCCTGAGCTTCCGCTCTTGCTCTCAAGAAATGGTAGACTTGTTCAGCATCAGATCTCCAAAATAGAGGCAGAATGTTCAAACTGTGTGTAGGCCTTTTGCATTTGAAGCTTATTGTAAAAAGGACATCACATTTTATTTGTAACCACAATATGTTCAACCAAACCCTATCGTTCGTCAAACCGAAATAGCAAACTTGCTAACAGATTTGTGATATAGCATCAGCGTGAACAACAAGCAATATTCCTCCCTTGAAAACACCACACCATCATTCAGGATATTGAAAACGACCTAGTACCTTTTTCTTGTGTCGCTCACACCTAAAGGGCGGGATTGATTTGTAGTGAATGCGGGCTGACGGACAGCCCCGCTGGCCCAATCCAGCAGGAGCTTGAAAACCTGCGTGTGGAGCTGGAGGCCGAGAGAGAGCGGCTGAGGAATCATGTCGGTTGCCTGGTCCGGCAAAATATCGCCGTGGCCGAGCGCGCCAGTGAGCGCTTGGACGTGTGAGTGGATATGCCGAAGGCATGCTGTTTGCTGTGGAATCTTTTTATTTATTTGGAATTGTCCAATTGTGTGCCTAAAACAGAGTGGTTTGATGTGGTGGTTAAAAAACAAACACAGCATGCTCGACATATCGGGAAATATTCACCGTTATAAACTTTAGTTTCCAATTGGGAAAAAAAGTCCTATATTCTCCATCTTAATTTCCCTCTGAAATTTACCATAAACCACCTAGAAATGTTCTACTCGTTTACATGATGAGATTGATGGATCCTTGTGTTAACGCGCCTGGTCGGCGTCTTCCTTTTCCTCCTCCTCCTCTCAGGTTGGCCAGAGAACTGCAGGAGAAGAACCGCCTCATCCAGAGCCTGCAGAGTCAGGTCCGAGGCCACAGTCCCAGCAGCTCCCACAGCTCCCACTCTGATAAAGCCTCCTGTCACGGCAGCCTCCCCACACAAGGTAGTAGTCCAAATTAGCCAGCTGGTGACTGGAAATTCTATCACGTCCTTTCGTTTACATGAAGAACGTTAAAATCCCAGTGAAGTGACGTATATATATTTTCCTAAATACAGTCACAAGTTTGGAACTCAAATGGTCTCAAACACATGATGTGGTCAAGAAATTCAAGCTACCAATATTAACTCTTGATCATGCACAGCTGCAAACTGAAAGCCATTTCAAGTCGTAAAGCGACATCTGCATCATAGATGCATCATAGATGCAGATGTGCAAAACTGTTATCTGCCTTTTTGGAAGAATCTATTTTATCAGACTTTGTCCAATTACTTGGTGGTATAATCAGTCGAATAATAAGGTTGAATGGAAACATTCACAACGGCCAGCAGTCCATCCTGCACCTTGGGCCCGTAAAGGTCGGCAAATGCTGCACGAGATGATTCTATGGTAGAAGCGCACTCGCATTCCATCCTCTCTCGGTTGTCTGGTATAATGTGCTTTAATGCCACACATGCCTGCCGCAGCAATTCTTTTCCACTCACAGCCATTGTGGTGCACTGAGGCATTCCATGCAGACCAACGACTTTGCTCTGCCGGTGTCCGCTTCCAGCGCACACCCCCTACCCCACCGCCACCACTCCATCCACTTTCAACTTACATTATTAAGTGGCCCCGATTGGTTTCAGGGAAGGGAAAAAAAAAAGAAACGGTTATCACTGTGTTCACGTGCAGGGGACGGAGCCGAAGTGGTGGCGGGAGGCCGACTTTTGGACTTGCAGAGGGAGAACGCGCTGCTTCACGAGCGTCTGAGGGACAGCAAGCAGCTCAACAGCAGCCTGCGTAGCGAGCTGGACCTGCGCCTGTCCGTCATGGCCCATCATCAGGAGCGCGACTCTACGACACAAGCACCCAAGCCCGACGAGAACGTTGTCTTGGCGGCAAATGCTTCCGCAGAAGCACGCACCGTCACTTCAGGTAGTCGGGGCCGATTGATTACTGTGTGAGATGAACCTGCTCGTGTTGTCTCCTACTTGCTGTTTTGTGAGAGGTCATCACTTGTGTTGAGGGAATGAATCCAATTTGATTTCATTGGTCCATAATTATTTATTTACAACAAAAAATGTATCTTTGTTCAACTATCCAAGCCAGCATTGTATAGGGACAGTTAAAGCAAACCACATATCTTTGTCACACCAATGCCTGCTAGCTTACTGATCACTCACAATGCCATATATGGGCGAACAAAACTAGCAGTGATGTCGCAGTCCTATTACCCTTCCAGCAGTTGCTATTCAATTAACTAACCGATGCAGCAACCTCATGTAGACAGACGATACTCACTGGTCTATATTCTTTGTCCTCTGCAAAAACAAAAGGAAAAAAATCTGTAATTTACTGTCAATGTGCAGTTGTGACAGTTTCTGTTGATATTATCCTGCCCCTGGTGGCCAAGGTGCATGCACCAGAAGGAGCCACACAATGAATTAGCAAGTCTGGAATCAAGATGCACAAACTGCTTGCTTCTTTACATTTGATTTCGATGTTTTTCACATGATTTCATCTTCTCGTGTCTACTCAGACGTGCTGGCCGAGCACCTCGAGGAGATCCGAGCTTTGAGGCGGCGACTGGAGGAGAGCATCTCCACCAACGACCGCCTGAGGGAGCAGCTGGAGAGGAGGCTTGCCGAGGTGGAGAAAGACACAGGTGACCACTCGCTCTCTGCGGCTTTTATGACGCAATCGATGAGCTTGGCACACTCAATTGGCTGTGGTTTTGTGTGCGCGCGTTGTCACGGCAGCTACCAACATCTTCATCCACGGTAACGAGGATCAAGCTCAGCTGGTCAACGAGGTTCGCTTCCTGTGGGGTCAGAACCAAGCCCTGAAGGAGCAGCTTAACCTGGAGTCCAAAGGTACACGAGAAGCGCACTATTTTGCGAAACAAAAGCGCATCACACCTTATTGTTGCTCTCCTCCAGACAAACAGCGGGAGAGCGAGAGGCTGCGGGAGAGCCTGGCGAGGCGCACGGCCAAGCTGGAGCAGAGCAGGAAGGACGGCGACGCCCTAAGGCAGGAGAACACGAAGCTGCTCCAGTCGCTACGCACCAGTGAGGAGCAGTTGCGCAGGTGTCTGGAAATAATTGTTTTGACAACAAGCTTTCTCGTATGGGGCCCCATTAAAAATCCGGAAATGTCATTGCAATGGCTATGGCGGTTTTCAGTTGTGTCTTTGATGTGGACCAATATCAGCCGTCTATCCAACCAATAGCTATCAAGGGCATGTTAGGGTGTTCAAAAGCAGTGCCATTCTTTTGCCATGTTTTGACCCCCCTTCACCTTGGTGCTCTGAGCAATTATCCCTCAAGCCAAAAACATGCCACTAGTCAGTGTTGCGCTCTCCAATAGATTACGGAGTTGTAAAGTCAACGAGTCGACGAGTCTGTACGAACCATACCGCACACCATGCAATGTGAAACCACACAATGTTTCGGTGTCACCATGACGACACACCATGAGTACAGTTGGCTTCAGCGGTCATCCGTTTTGTCGACTCACACTGAAATCCGAAACCTGGAGTCTCGTTTAGCATTTCACTCCTCTCCCTTTCCCTTGCTCCATTGTTCTCTCGTCATTGTCCCCCAAATCCAACACACACGTCGCTTTGTGTCATTGGTCTTTAACAAGAAATATGATATTCACCCCATGATATTTCATGGCCAATAATTTTATTTATCCACTTTCCGATGTCCACATCTATGATAATCCTTTCTTGCTGACACTATGGGGTAGGGTCTTAACACCCTTTATCTGCTAACTCTGTGTGCGTGTGTTTGCGTTCAGTCTGCAGTGCGAGGTGAAGCTCCAGCGGCAGCACGTGACCGACTCGCAGCGTCTCCTGCAGTCACTGCGCGTGGAGCTGCAAGTTCGTGAGAAGATGGAGACGGCGGCGCACAGTCAAGGTTGGTTTCTTCTCTGCACTCCATCGCAACACATAATTACATAATAAGGGAAACCAACCTTAGAATTACTTTCGTCTGTGTAAATGAGATGGACACTTGACCCTATTTTGCCATCTGCGACCTGGGTACCCTTCTGTCATTGTCCCTCAGTCCTCATTCATATAATAATCGTCCTCCATCCCCGTCCGTGCATGACACCGTGGGAGAGACAGACTGGTCACCAGAGTTCAGCCTTAAGAGGGGCGCATGAAATGCATGGGAGAATTTTCCTGAAAAAATCAAATATGTTTACAGTTTACAGTATGTAGTTGGTTTTTTTTTGTTTTGTTTTTTATAGATAGGTGGATTTAGGTGACAGTAGTTTGGAGTCCTAAAAAGTAAATTACTAAATATCATTTATGTTCACATTATATTCTATTTATCAGTTAGAATTCATACATAGTATGAATGTATTAAATTCACATTTTAATTTAATTTAATAGAAATATTTTTATGGATTGAATGACAGTAAATGTTGAGGCCTGGAAAAAGTGTTTAAAAAGACTTAAATTTTCAGAACTCACACCTTTTATTATCCTGTAAAAATACCCTTCATTTTAACATTTGTATTGGTTAGAAATGTAAATTATTCAATTAAAAAAATAAAAATGAATATATCCCGCAGATTTATGAGCTGAGTTCTTTTAAATAAAGACCTTCATTATCAAATAAGATAAATATAGCACCATTTAACACTTACATTTTTGTTTGAATTGTTCCCTCTTCCCCTCCCCCCTCCCCCAATCTTCAAATGTAACACCGCTTCTTTTCCAAAGGTGTCAGCGCGACACCGGATCCTGGCTCTGCTCTTCTGAGCACTGGCTCAGTGGACCTGTCCGAGCTGCTGTTGGAGATGCGCCACCTGCGTATGCAGCTGGAGAAGAGCATCCACACCAACACAATCCTGCGACAGAGGCTGGAGGAGCAGCTGTGTCGAGGAGCCGCCCGCTCCGAAACCATCAACATCAACTACCGGCTCTCCTCTGCAGGTAAACGCACTCGCATGTCATGTCAGCAGGGGTTTTCTTGGCTCAAATTTAGGCAGCAGGATCATCATTAAACACTTTTACACTTATTTTTATGTCTGTCAACATTTTCTTTTTTGAAAAGTCCACTCGCTTGATGACCATGTATAGTAAGGCATTTTTTAAAAAGGACGACCATGTTAGTGAGGCATTTTTTTTTTAAATAAGATGAGCATGTATAGCAAGGCAGTTAAAAAAACAGATGCACTACACTATAGTTGGGGTCTGACTGATGAACCGTGCTTTAAAAGAAAAAGAAAAATCATTTGACCGATTGTCCCGCCTCCTCCCTGTAGAAGAAGGTGGCGTGTCGCCTGGTCGTGACTGTGCCGACGTTGTTCTTCACGGCGACAGCGCAAACGCTCGAGTGCGCTGCGAGGTGGATGGCGATGGCGACGGCGGTGGGAGCAGCAGCTCCAGCGAGAGCGTTACAGGCGCTCCCTCCCGCCTGGTGCCAGGCCACCGCTTGTGGGCCAACCGCAATGGGCGCCACATCCTGGCACTGGTAGAGGACTACAGTGCCCTCCGCAGGCTCATCTCAGAAGGACGCAAGTTGGCACGAAGCAAGGACGCGCAGCTGCGCTGCTGTCTCAACAAGGTAGCGTCACATTTATTTCCACTTCATAATATAGTCATTTCTTTTCTCACAAAAGCTTGTTATTGACATTTGAAATAAAATGCTTTATTTTGAATAAAAATGTTCTGATCTGATTTTCTTGTTTAAAATAGACGCGTGTTATGTGTGTGTGTGTTTTAAATGCAGTGCCCTTCATGTAAGACAGCAACTTTATTTTAGTAAAAAAAATAGAGTGTGGTAAATAAAATATATATATTATCATGCAACTTTATTCTAACCCCAACCATTAAAAAAAAAGTCACTGAGATTGACACTATGACATTTCATTTTGTAAAAATCCATATGCATTCGTTTGTATGGAGGTACTGGACGAGGAGGGTGTGAAGCAGCTGTTGGGCGATATGAGCACCATGCAGCAGGTCCTGGATGAGGCCGCCCGCCTGCTCAAATTGGTGTGGAGGGTCTCTCTACCGACAGGGGGCGCTGCGGCAACGGCCAACGACCAGCAGGTATGCCAGTGCGTGATGCCGCCAGACCATACCATGCCAACTTTGCTCATGTCATTAAACGTCCGCCGTGTGATCCCGTGCCGCAGGAAGATCTAAAGAAGGAGATCTCGCGTCTCAAGAGCCGATTGTCCCAACAGGACAGAATGCTGACCGGAGCCGTCAAACGCCTGCACACCACCAACCAGCTCAAGGAGGGCATGGAGCGGGTCATCATTGACCAGCGTACGTTCACACCTGTTCTTACTCACGCCATGCGCATAAATTAAAAAGAAGAAGCGAAGAGAAAAATAGTTGGGGTGGAAAACAAATGTGTGAACGTGTTTTGTGCTACAAAAGTTATACATTTATGATAAAAAAGTCATGGTCGATTTTTTTTTTGGACTAAAAACGCCTGACCATACATTGTTGCTTTTTTTTCGGCTAAAAACGCCTTATGATACGTGGTTGTTTTTCTGAGCTAAAAATGCCTTACTATACATGGTCATTTTTGGGGGCACAAAAACTCGTGACTATATACATGGTCATTTTTTTTTAGCGAAAAAACGACTTATTATATGTGGCCGTTTTTTTCACCTAAAAATGCCTAACTATATACATGGTCATTTTTTGGGGGGGGCTAAAAACACCTTACTATACAAGGTCTGGGGGGTTTCGGCAAAAAATGTCTTACTTTATCGGAAAGCGTTTTCAGCCAAAAAAAACGACCATGTACAGTAAGGCGTTTTTAGCCAAAAAAAACGACTATATATTTTAAGGCGTTTTTAGCCGGAAAAAAAAAACGACCATGTATATAAGGCGTTTTTAGCCGGAAAAAAAATGACCATGTATATAGTAAGGCATTTTTAGCTGAAAAAAAAAACGACCATGTACAGTAAGGCGTTTTTAGCCGAAAAAAACGACCATGGATAGTAAGGCGTTTTTGTCGGAAAAAAAAGACCATGTATTGTAAGGCGTTTTTAGCTGAAAAAAACGACCATGTATAGAAAGGGGTTTTTAGCTTAAAAAAAAAAAGACCATGTATAGTAAGGTGTTTTTAGCCAAAAAAAACGAACATGCATAATAAGGCGTTTAACTTAGCCGAAATAAACGACGATGTATAGTAAGGGGTTTTTAGCTCAAAAAAACGAACATGCATAGTCAGGCGTTTAACTTAGCCGAAATAAACGACGATGTATAGTAAGGCGTTTTTAGCCGAAAAAAAACGACAATGTATAGTAAGGCGTTTTTAGCCGAAAAAAAAGACCATGTATAGTAAGGCGTTTTTAGCTCAAAAAAACAACCATGTAAAGTAAGCCGTTTTTAGCCCAAAAAAACGACCATGTATAGTAAGGCGTTTTTAGCCCGAAAAAAACGACCATGTATAGTAAGGCGTTTTTAGCCAAAAAAAAAAAAAAAACGACCATGTATCGTAAGGTGTTTTTAACCGAAAAAACGACCATGTATAGTAAGGCGTTTTTAGCCGGAAAAAAACGACCATGTATAGTAAGGCATTTTTAGCTCAAAAAAAAACGACCATGTAGAGTAAGCCGTTTTTAGCCGAAAAAAACGACCATGTATACTAAGGCGTTTTTAGCCGAAAAAAAACGACCATGTATAGTAAGGCGTTTTTAGCCGAAAAAAACGACCATGTATAGTAAGGCGTTTTTAGCCCAAAAAAACGACCATGTATAGTAAGGCGTTTTTAGCCAAAAAAAAACGACCATGTATAGTAAGGCGTTTTTAGCCCAAAAAAACGACCATGTATAGTAAGGCGTTTTTAGCCAAAAAAAAACGACCATGTATAGTAAGGCGTTTTTAGCCCAAAAAACGACCATGTATAGTATGCCGTTTTTTGCCGACAAAAACGACCATGTATAGTAAGGCGTTTTTCGACGAAAAAACGACCATGTATAGTCAGGCGTTTTGAGCTCACAAAAACAACCATGTATAGTAAGGCGTTTTTAGCCCCCAAAAAACGACCATGTATAGTAAGGCGTTTTTAGCCGAAAAAAAACAACCATGTATAGTAAGGCGTTTTTAGCTCAAAAAAAAACGACCATGTAGAGTAAGCCGTTTTTAGCCCAAAAAAACGACCATGTATACTAAGGCGTTTTTAGCCAAAAAAAACGACAATGTATAGTAAGGCGTTTTTAGCCGAAAAAAAAGACCATGTATTGTAAGGCGTTTTTAGCTCAAAAAAACAACCATGTAAAGTTAGCCGTTTTTAGCCCAAAAAAACGACCATGTATAGTAAGGCGTTTTTAGCCGAAAAAAACGACCATGTATAGTAAGGCGTTTTTTTGCTGAAAAAAAATGACCATGTATAGTAAGGCGTTTTTACCTCAAAAAAACGACCATGTATAGTAAGGCGTTTTTAGCCGAAAAAAAACGACCATGTATAGTAAGGCGTTTTGGGCCGAAAAAAACGACCATGTATAGTAAGGCGTTTTTAGCTGAAAAAAACGACCATGTATAGTAAGGCGTTTTTAGCCAAAAAAAAACGACCATGTAGAGTAAGCCGTTTTTAGCCCAAAAAAACGACGATGTATAGTAAGGCGTTTTTATCCCCAAAAAAACAACCATGTACAGTAAGGCGTTTTTAGCTAAAAAAAACAGCCATGTATAGTAAGGCGTTTTTAGCCAAAAAAAAACAACCATGTATAGTAAGGCGTTTTTAGCCAAAAAAAACGACCATGTATAGTAAGGCGTTTTTAGCCAAAAAAACGACCATGTATAGTAAGGCGTTTTTAGCCCAAAAAAACGACCATGTATAGTAAGGCGTTTTTAGCCGGAAAAAAAGACCATGTATAATAAGGCGTTTTTAGCTCAAAAAAACGACCATGTATATTAAGGCGTTTTTAGCCAAAAAAAAACGACCATGTATATAAGGCGTTTTTAGCCGGAAAAAAAACGACCATGTATATAGTAAGGCATTTTTAGCTGAAAAAAAAAACGACCATGTATAGTAAGGCGTTTTTAGCTCAAAAAAAAACAACCATGTATAGTAAGGCGTTTTTAGCCGAAAAAAACGACCATGTATAGTCAGGCGTTTTTTTGAACGA
>CAAKHF010002504.1:11592-24773 GCA_901007745.1 Hippocampus kuda
TGACACCGAAACACTTGCGTAACCCTGTGAGATAAGATTTAAAAAAAAAAAACTAAAAAAAAAACAGGAATACTGTGATTGGTTCTTTTATCTCAGAATGGGAATGGTCACAGAACAGGCAACGACACATGTTTCTCACCTCATGTCAGTGTGTGTTTTTCCCTCGGAGTGTGTGTGCGCGAGTTTATCAAAACAATGCCGGTCAGCCGTCACAGCAAGGAGCGAGAAAAAAGGTAGAAGCAAAATGTAAAAGGGAGCATGTGACTGTAGTTTTGTCATTTTAGTGAACTACCGAACGTATCCAAGGATGTTGAACTTTTAACAGCGAAGGAATCCTGTCAAGACGGCACTAATGTCTCATGTGGGTTTGTCAGGCACATCCAGGACCCAGCAAGCCAGCGCCTCACCTGGAACAAACCTCCCGTCAACGTCCTGGTCATCAGGAAAATCAGAGACGAGAGCCTAGCGGAGCCTTTCAAAGAGCTGTGCCGGTTTCTCGTGGAGGTACGTGCGCAGTAACGACGCACCACGCGTGTGTGCATGTGTGTGTGTTTGGATGAAAGAACGTGCGTCTGTGTGTGTGAGACCACGTTGCGTGACTGCTGCCAACAAATGAGCTTTTTGTGTGTGTTTGTACTTTGCACAGTGTTAAACTAAGACATTTACAGCAGTACAAAAATGGGGATGGATTCCAATGTACTACGGCAGTAACAGAAGATCTAAAATTAACGTCCTTTCATCGCCAAAAGTTGGTCCATTCCAGCTATGTCTGCAAGGGAAACAGGCATTTGAAGCCTCCCAAAATTAAACAAGTCAAATGGACTTCTATGCAGACACTTTCACTGTGTTGAGCAAAGGTTTGGATATCTGTGCATTTTATTTCACAAAAACCCAACTGTGGATGGTATCACAAACAATGACTTCTCAGTTACAGAGCGCGTTGCAAGCGCACCCGGGCTGGTCTAAGTCAAAAGGCCAGGACCATTTTTTTTTTTTTGTGCCAGTCCAGCCCTCCTAGTGTGTGTGTTTGTGCGTGTGAATTAGGAGAAGCAAATGATGGTGTACGTGGAGCGGCGGGTGGCTGACGACGGGACGCTTTCCAAAGATGAGAACTTTGGCTCCATCCGAAACCAGCTGTGCACGTTTAGAGAGGGTGAGTGAGCTTCAATTGACCCGGGGAGGAAAAAAAAAATGCTGCTAAACATTCAATATGCATTTTGCAAGAAACACATGGGGCACATTTTATTGTTTGCCCACTTTTTACATGCCGTGTATGTGACATAGTAAGCACATTTCGGAAACCATTTGGCTCCGGTGTAGCTGTACAAAAAGAAAAAGACACAAACGCTTTTACCTTGTTATTGAATAGTTGAGGGTGCAGACGAAGAATGTCCGCCTCCAAGCGCAGTCTTTTGACACGAGACAAAGCTAAAATTAGGTTGTGTTTCCTGTAATATCTTAATTCGTGGCTCCGATCAATGACGCCATTGATAGATCGCGCAACTTATGACATTACAGTTGATCACCCATCTTAAATAAAATGCAAACTGTCAACCGATTTCCATAGATGCCTGTAAAGTCTACTGATAAACCCTCATCCTTTTGCTCACGATAACCGTGATACGAAATTCTCAGACGACTTCATTTTTGCTAAACCTGACATTCCAACAGGGGTGTGTAGACTTTTTCTCTCCACCAAACAGTCTGGTTTTGTGACCCACTGCAGGCTACGACGACATCTCCGACTGCATCGATCTGATCATCTGCCTGGGTGGAGACGGCACACTGCTCTACGCTTCGTCTCTCTTCCAGGTGCAGCCACGTGTTTTTTTCGTGTCTTGTTAGCATTAGCATCCGGTGATCGGTCAAAAATCACCACAAACGTCTCTTCGTCCAGGGCAGCGTTCCCCCGGTGATGGCGTTCCACCTGGGCTCTCTGGGCTTCTTGACGCCCTTTAAATTTGAGTCGTACAAGACTGAAGTGGACAAAGTCTTTGAAGGTAGGCAACACTCAGCAGACAATTCATTAGGTACACCTAACGCCATCTCATACACACTTAAGAACACTTTAACTACAATCATAAACACACAGGTAATATATTGTTCTCGGGACAGAGCCCTGCCACCAGCGAAAGTTCGAAACAAATTGACACGCCCCTAAAACAGTCTGTAATTCTCCATGGATGTCAAAACACGGTGGTAAGAAGAGAAACTTTTCTATTATCAACACCAGATGGCACCAAATTGCCAGAACGTACCGGAACATTTGCACAGTTTGTAGCACTTGTGTCAGGCGTGTCATTTACGAACCATCTGGCGATGTGTTCAGGGAACGCGGCCATCACTTTGCGCAGTCGCCTGAAGGTGAAGGTGGTGAAGGAGATGCTGCTGCCGCTGCAGCGGGAACAGGATCAGGAACCGGAAATCAACGGACTGGTTCCTCACCGCTACACTAGCAGCGACGCAGGCAAGGTCACCCTGCAGCTTCAGGTGAGCTCCTTTCGTCTTCCATCATTGAAAACGATACAGTGGCGCCTTGAGAGACGAGTGACCCGATTCATGAGTTTTTCAGGATGCGAGCCGTCATTCGGCCAATTTTATTTTTTGCTTTGACAAGCTAGTGTGGATTTGAGCCACAAGCGCCTTATTCAAATATACATTGCAACAATTGTTTTTTTTGGGTTTTTTTTCGGTGAAGGCTGGAACAGATTAATGGCATTCCCATTCATTTCAGTGGGAAGAGATGTTTTGTGATATTTTCATGAATGAGTGTCGTCGCAGATTGAATGAAACTTGTATGTCAAGGCACCACTGTCTAAGTCGGAATTACTTACTATACTTATAAACAAAGAATGCTATCCTATAGGGAAAAGCAGAAAAAATAGCGGCGCTGTTGGAGCAAAAACACTACACGTACACACCGTGCAAGGTGACGGTGAGAAGTCACTCACATACAGAATATGACGTTAGACAATTGCTTTCGAGGCAAGCAGGCGATGGCGTTCATTTCAGTTCTCTGTCCTGCCGCTGTGTTAACGTAATCAGCAATGTGTTCCATTTCTGAAAAAGAGGTCCCGTCATCCCGTTTCCTTTTCGTTCCTTCCGACTGTTTCCTTTTCGTTCCTTCCGACTGTTGTTTTCTTCCTGCCTGTTGCACGTATTTGCAGGCTGCGTTGCCATGGTGACAGTCATAATAAAGCTACTTGTGTTGAGCCCAGTTGCCGCGGAGATCGTGGCGTCAACAGCAGAGCCGACGCCAAATGGGTCTTGGATAGAGTCTGCTGACGCACGCACGCACACACACACACACACACACACACACACACACACACACACACACACACACACACACGGACACGACTGCGGTGGATCACTTCCCCCTTTCACCTCCTCCTCTTCCCTGCGTGTCTGCTGATAGACTGAAGAGGCTGATTGATGATTCTTCCGTCAGCGTCTCAGTCTAACCTCCTCTCTCGGGCGCACTCGGTCGGCGGCTGACGTCAGCGCATCTGTCAGACGTCGTGAGCGTCTGTCGCGTGGGACACTCATTTGCATGCGCCACATGCAGCCTCGTGATAATTTCTTGTTTGGATCAAACGGAGTCCAGCAATCAGTAGCAGCAACAACTTTCACATTTAAGAACGACTGCAGCTGCTTCTAATTTCTTTTGCTGGATCAAGTGCCCTGCTCATTTCTGTACTGGGTGAGCTAGAGCCTAGCCAATGACTTTGGGATCCAGAGCAGGAATTGATAAAATTTTGTATCTTTTAGTCAAATAAATATTTTTTAGATGCAAAACTAGAATATTTCAAGAAATTACATTTTATCCCAATGAAAAAAAATGTGCTTTTTGTTTCAGTAAAAAGTTTAGAATGAAAATTGCACATCACATTGTATCCTTATGAACAATAAAGAAAACAAAAAGATATATCAATCTGCTGAAACTGTATTAACATTGTTTATACTCACATACTGACAGAGTGCTACTGCCACCTATTGGAGGGAATGTGCAATTACACGTTATTGTAGTCCAGAGAGGGGAAAAAAGGGCCCACCCGTATTTGAGGAGGTCAGCCGTAAAGCCAAGTGTCTATTGACCAATGTTTGCATGTGTAGGTGCTGAATGAGGTGGTGGTGGACCGCGGGCCTTCATCCTACCTGTCCAACGTGGACCTGTACTTGGACGGACGTCTCATCACCTCCGTGCAAGGCGACGGTGAGGACCCACGCCCGCCATGTTCTACTCTTCTCAGCCTTTCCAACAAGCGTTAACCCGTGACCGTCTTCCATCAGGCGTGATCGTCTCCACGCCGACGGGCAGCACGGCATATGCGGCGGCGGCAGGAGCGTCCATGATCCATCCCAACGTGCCGGCCATCATGGTGACGCCAATCTGCCCGCATTCGCTCTCCTTCAGGCCCATCGTGGTACCTGCCGGAGTGGAGCTCATGGTATGGGATTTTTTCTCTCTCTCTCTTTTTCTCTCTCTCTCTCTCTCTCTCTCTCTCTCTCTGATTATTTTATATATATATATATATATATATATATATATATATATATAATATATTTATATGATACTATTTTTTTCCCAAGATCACCTTATCCCCCGACGCCAGGAATACGGCCTGGGTGTCGTTCGATGGCAGGAAGAGACAAGAGATCCAACATGGCGACTGGTACGCCCACTACTTCGAACATTCATGGGTTGTTGGAATTGACTGACTAGTCATTTCTTTTTGACAAATAATGAGATTTGTTTTTACTGTCAAGAATGAAGTCAGATTTTTTTTTGGGGTGGTAAAATGCTCGACCAAACCTGGGCTGGCCATGTCATTGCAGTGTTTCCACACGCCCATTTATAATTATCTGCATTGTTTTGTGTGCGTGTGCTTAGCATCAAGATCACCACGTCGTGCTACCCCGTGCCATCCATCTGCTGCCATGACCTGGTGTACGACTGGTTCGAGAGCCTGGCGCAGTGTCTACACTGGAACGTGCGCAAGCGACAGACGCGCCTCACCGAGGCGTCCGACGCGTCAGACACGGACAACTGAACCCGGTTCGTGCCGCGCACCCCTTTTTCCGCACACCTGCACCCACTCATCGCAGTTCCTGAGCCAGATCCCGCACCTGTGACGCTACTCCCAACGGTGTCCCTTTTTTTTACATTCCACACAGTGTCAAATTAAGAGAAACATTTATGTATATATATTTGTACAAATGATATTTTAGTTCATAGTTATTTAATGTCATATTTATATATATTTTCAAAACGTCACACATTGCCCCGTAGAGCGTTGTTTCCCAACCTTTCTTGAGCTAAGGCACATATTTCACACGAGCAAAATCTCACGGCACGCCACCACACACAACACACAGCAAGTATTACAATGAATCACTACTATTTGTTGGATAGCGACCGCTCAAATAATTGACACCCCTCCAAAAAGGGATTTGTAATTGATGGCGCCGAAGCACATAAAGCTGAGAAGCTCATAAAGCATCAACATCCTGCTTCCAAAGTATATATAATCATGAACCAGTGTTACATAAACTCCTGTATTCAGTAGTTAAGTTCTACAACACAAACAAACCATCTTCACGTGAGCGTCATCGGTCATATTTGCTGGCATACATGCCTAAACAACACGCTAGCAAAAACCGACGTGATAGCGCGCATGAGATAAACAACTATGCAGACTAGCATTTTACACAAGTATTAAGTCATGAAATTCACCCTTTGGCATTTACACACATGCATGTTAGGGAATATTGGCAAATTGTAACTAACTGCAAAGTAGACAACGCCGGTTTGTAGCTGCTTTGGGAGAGAAGCAGAAACATACTCTCACGTTTTTCTGCGCACAAGGTGTATTCAATGACCGCCAACAAAATAGGACATTCGGCTGAAAGCTCTCGTGTCATAATTTGGTCTATTTCATAATTTTCACAATTCTATTATTTTGGTCAGTCCACGTTGTGTGTGTGCTATTTATAAAAATTGCTGACCAATAATTTTTTTTTTGCCTTCTGAAAAGTGATTTTGGAGGTACAAGATTTGCCTGATGCCAGTTGAGATGAACAATACTGTCAATGAATTAAACCTTAAGTAGATTCCATAAGATGGCGCCAAAGTATTACTTCAATTGCTCCCCCCCAAAAATCAGAATAATTTTGAGAATTGGGTCCCCCAAAAAACATGCACATTTTTAACTACAGAACTGCGAATATGTGAGATTCACACCGTATATAGGTTCTTTGTACCTTCTGTCATCTAGTGGAAAAACCTTCCTCCTCTATTTGTTCTGCCTGGGATAGATGAGCAAAATGTTTTGTTTGAAGTAAATACTTGTCCAACCAGTCAGGGTGAATGAGTACATTTCGTAGCGCACCGTGGTTGGAAATCACTGATCTGAAAAGTGTCGTGTAGTTTGGAGCCCAAAATGACGGCTTCAAAACAAAAATAAAGCTGAAACACTTACTGGTGCTTTTTCTGTTTTTATTGCAACAAGATATTTCCAGACATCCATTATTCTTATTTGTTTTATTATTAAATTATACTCCAGTATTGCATGAGAATCGAACGTGAACAACTATAGGCAGACAGAGGACACAAGAGAGAAAACATTGACATCTCCATCGCTGGAGAGTCATTTTAATATCATATACTACATTGTACAAGAGCAAGTGGAGGGAACACAAATGATGACTATATGAGACAGAAAATGGAAAAAAAAAGTGAATGGAATAAATTAAAGGGGCAGAAAAAAAGCAGCAGATGGAGATGTTTCTACGGTTATTTTGACATGTCGTATAAAAACTAAACAAACATGGTGGCAGGGAGGGGAATATTCAAATATATTTAACACCTCCTAATAATAGAGAAGACGCAAAGAAGCAGTTACATGGACTGCAAACACGGTATGCATATTTAGAGCTCATAGATCCAAATATTCCCGAGGAGTAGGAGGGCCACACGAATAACGAAATGAGACCACGACAACTTTTTCAACCAGTCAGAATCTTAACAGAATAAAGTCATAATGACAATCAGTGGTTTTTTTTTTTTCATTTTAGGAAAATAAAATCGGTTAAACACATTTCTCATGAGAACAAAAAAATATATTAATCTGGGATGAAGATACAAGTGTAACGGTGTAATTTACTTTACATGTGACCACTGAAATGATCCTTTCTTCACGGCACCTTGTAAAAATGTGAACTTTGTTCTCAGAATATTTAGCCTTTGTTTTGCAGAAATTGCAGTTTGATTTGTGTTATTACAACTTTAATCTTGAACAATTAAAATTTTTTAGAAGAGAAAAAAAGACTTTATTCGTGTAAGATTAGGCTTCATTGCAAAGTTGTTGTTTTTTTTTGTAACACTGGGACGCCTCCTCGCCACAAAATATTTTTGGTGGTGTAATTTGGTTCTCTTGTGTGCCCTCCTGCTCCTTGGTAAAATATAAATGACACATTTCAAAATGTGATCCTCCTCAACACTAGCGCACTGTGCTCATTTGTTTGTTGGGTGACATGAGCTGTTTCTCATCACACTTTCTGGTGTTGTTTGGCACCTTTCATTTTGAAAGTGGACTTTCGCTTTGAAACTTTACTGCCATCTAGTTGACCACGCCCACAAAAAAAAAAATCCAAGTTCACCTTGGCGAATCTGCACGCCTATTTCGGTTCCTTTACAAACAAAACAAATATGAAAAAAGGTTTGGTCCCTCTGTTGCATCAGGTGTGGGCTGCGATGACACCAAAAAAAAGAGGCTTCTCTTTTGGACCTTGCTGAGTGGCTGACCTGTTTTTTTGGGGAGGCGGGGGTGAAATTCTGGTAAATTTCCAGGGAAAGTTAAGAAGGGGAATTTTGGAAATGTATTCCAAACTGGAAACTATCCCATGAGAATTGAAGGTAATTTCATGATTCCATAAAGCATTCAAGCGTAAATATAAATGTTGTCATAAGCAGACATGTAAAATAGATAGCTCTCCTTGCCCACATGCGAGGGCATTAAATTACATTAATTAGCCCCTAACTATATTTAAAGTTCTCTATTAAGAGCCAAATGTACATTTGATAAATTCTTGGTTTATTACCGTTAATTCACGCGAAAAGTTTCCCATTTGGAAAATCCCAAGAGTTTTGCAACCCAAAGGAGAATGACGCAGGAAAGGATGGCAGATGAGTTGTGCAGGGCAGACAGTCAGCAGAGCGTGACGGGATTCCTCTTTTGGAGTTTATGATTGAGCCACGTGGATTTGAGTGTCTTTGCGCTCCTCTTTCTCTTTGTCTTCCTCGTCTTCATCTTCATCTTCTTCCGTGTGCTGGTCCAGTTCCTCCCTGGTGATCATCTCAAAGTCGTTGCCGTTGCTGTGTTGCGATCCTTCCTCCTCCTTGCGCTCGCTGTCCGTGTCCGAGCGGCGCTCTTCCTCCTCCTCTTCCTCCTCGCCGCTTTTACGCTCCTTGTCGTCCTCTTCGTCCTCCTCCTCGTCCTTCTTCTCGCTATCCGACTTGTCGTCGCTGTCCGACTTGCGGGCCTCGTCCGCGCCGCCAGCGTCCTTGTCCTCTTTGGCCTTCTTGCCGGCACCTCGCGGGCCTTTGTACTCGTGCGTGTAGAGGGGGCGGAAGGAGTCGATGAAGCCCACGTCGGCCGTCAGGTTGGGCAGGAACCAGAAGTGGTGACGCCCGCCCGTCACCAGCCAGATGAGCAGGAAGAGAATGCAGCGAGCTGAGAGAGCAGAGGAAACGTCGCCAGAACAGAAAAGCGGTTCAAAAGGTGAGTGGACGCAAGATGTCAAAACCAGACAATGTCAAGTGTTAAATATCTTGTTGGATTTTATACTGCAATAACCCCCCCCCCCACCCCCCCAAAAATTTACTACACAGAAATAATATTTCCGCTATGTAAATGTATTTAACAGCAGCCCTGCAGTAACTGTTTTCATACACGTGGGGGCAGCAGTGTCATGTAAGCATGCTTGCATTTCTCCATTCCAAAGAGGCAAGTTCATTTTTAATTCAGATCCAATTGAAGACCATTTCTACCGTTCTACCTCGGTGCCACCGTGGCAACCCTTATGCAGTGTTGTGGTACACTTCCACCTCCTTTTCCTTCTTTTTCTAGACTGGTGGTGGTTGGAAAATGAGAGCGAGGCGAGCGTTCTTACCGATGGCCAGGAGCAGAATGCTGGCCACGAAGCAGCCGGCTGCCACACTCAAGTAGTAGACGCCCACGCGCATCTCTGCAGGCCACAGCGGGAAGAGCGTGGCGGCGATCACGGCAATCACTGTTGACGATGGCGACAACGTGTTCAAAGGTTCGTGGAGACATTTAATGGGTAGAAGAGAAGAGCACGCGGTGCAAACTGACCCAGGACCAACCCCATGGCAAACGTTTTGAAGTGGACAGGGTCGTAAATCCACACATAGACCTGAAGAGGAGAGATTATGATTTTAAAAAATATTTTATGAAATGAATGGTCACCCAGGTGACACACGTCTTTTGACCTCGTTTCCGTCGAGGAAGAGCTGCTCCTCGTGCAGCTCCAGTTTGAACTTCTTCTTCACCTCCTTCTTCTTCTTGGGACTGTCGTCCTGCAACCATAACACGGACATCGGTCACGATCAATGTAAACTTCGATGCTCTGCAATGCAAATGAAAAACCGCCTTGAGATACGAGCAAGATCAGAATGAATCCATCAAACGTACACTCTTGTCCTTTTTGGCTTCACCAGCATCCGTCACCTCCTTCTTCTTGTCTTTGTCCTTCTTCCCCTTTTTGTCTTCCTCCTTGCCACTGTCACCCTTGGACTTCTTGTCCTTCTTGGCGTCTTTCTCAGACTTCTTTTTCATCACTTTGAGTGCTCGGTGGAAGAACTGCTTCTTGAGGAGCCTGAACAGCCGAGGAAATGACATAATGTGACTCAACCGTGTTTTAATTCTACACTCTGCATGTGGTGTGGCTCCTGGCTAGGTGCGGGTACCTATTGCAGTAGTCAAGCACCGAGTCTCTGGTGGTGAAGACCGCTTCCTCACCCTTCTTGGCCTTGGCCCACTTCGAGTCCAGTAAACAGTCCACTGCCTTGGAAGCTGGCACATGGGAAAAACATCCACACAAAAACAGGTAATTTTTTGAACATTTTCCGGGAAATGCCTTTCTTCTGGCCTCCAATTGGCTGAAAATGGCCATTTGGTTTGCTGTCACTGCGGCTTTGAGGACGCATTACCGGTGAAGTAGTCCACTCGCTGGCCCATCATGTTGGTGGACTTTGTAGGACAATTGAAGCGCATGTACTTGGCCACTGCCTTCTCCTCCTTGGTGGGCTCGCTCACCTCCTGCACGCACACATGCACATACACACAACGATGTTCACTTTTGATCGACAGTGTCAATATTGAGTGTTGTGCGGCTTGAGGGTTACGTTACCGCTCATTACATGCCAACAGTACACATTATGTAACTGTATACTTACAAGATGGCTGGAATAGATACCAGAGTTTTTTCCTGGCTAAAATTGAGGCAGCGATGGTAAAATTGTGATCATCCGTGTGTGTGTGTGTGTGTGTGTGGATGCTGTGCACCCACTAGCTCAAGCACTTTTAATGACGGATGAAAGCTGAACTGATTGTTTTGAGTCAAAATAATAAACTTACAAACCTCTGCTTTTAGTTCGCTCTGGTGGAGCTAAATTACCAAAATATTCGCATAATCTATGGCTTCTAAACACTTACGTCAACTGGCTCTTGAATTGATTTGTTGCTGTCGTGTCTCTCTTTATATTTATGTATGTATATGTATATATATATATATATATATATATATATATATATATATATATATATATATATATATATATATATATATAAAATATGTATGTAAGCAACGGTTGCACGAAATGACAACGCAATGCCACATGTTACCTCCTCGCATTATGTAAACACGTCGCACATTAGAGTCGGGCTGAGGTGGCTTCAGCCATGAAACATCCCAATTGGGCGCAGATGAGGCATGCCAGACGGTATATTGTTCTAGAATGGATTATGTATATGATGATGGGTGGATAAATGTGAGTTTAAACGAGGAGACAGCGTTTCAAGTAACATTTCAGCCGAGCAGTACGACTGTAATGTAGTTGTAACGCAAGCTAACTTAGCCACGTTAGCATCACTTAGCTTCGCCAAGCCGGCAACAGACGGGATTGGAGCGGGCTCGCGAGTCGACGAGGGGCGGGCGCACTCCATCGCGCCGCCGGCTGAGGTTCTACAACAGTAGAGGAGGGCAAAGAAAAATCATCACACCTGGATCCGTTTCTTATGTCTTCTGCGCTCCGCCATGATCGCCCACAGCTCAGAATCTGCCGAGCCAGAGCTCGCGTCAAGTATCGCGAGACTACGAACGTGAACGCCAAATTGGAGGAGGAAAGGTACTTTTTGTATACGTACTAAACAGCGCATATTAATGTTCAAATTATGACATAAAATGAATTAAATAAATATAAAAGAGAAAATAGTTTAAAAATCATTAATTCACTGATTGTATTATTTTTGAAATTAAATATATATCATAGCATCTATATTAGTTAAGCACGTTAGCGCCAAACTAGCTAACGTGCACCAAGCAACATTTACAGTATGCTTTTTTTCTCTAACCATGTTTTTGTTAAATTCAGTAAAAAAAAAAAAAAAAAAAAAGGGCGAGGGGTGCCGGAACGGATTAATTGTAATTCCATTCAAATTAATGATGATTTGCGATATGCCTCGTTTTAGTTATATGAGTGCGGTAATGCAACAAATTTAACTCATACTATATCTCAAGGCATACTGTATTATATTTTTCAAAACTTCTGGAATGAGCCAACATGGCGTCTTTCGATGATAACAATAAATCAGCGTAAGTGAACAACATTGCTTCCAATGTAAAGGATAAAACAGACACACTTTATTTACAATCCATTCAAACCAATAAAAAAGGTGTGTCAAATTCCAATGACACTGCATAAATAAATAAAGGAGATCAATCACTCCACCAGGAGAACTTTTCAGCTTGCCTATTTGTGTGACTTTTTTGGAATGCAAATACAGTACCCCGCAAACTTGTACACACGCAACATTGTTAAGTGACGTGGTAGCAGTTGTTGCTCCACATGACAGATGTTCATCTTAAACCACTGCTGCCAGAGTGTTCACATGGGCTCAGTGGTTAACTCTTTAGCACGCGGGGAACTGTTGTCCGGCTCACAGAGGTGCTCGGCGGGTTTGAGGATGTCGGCGGCCTCCCGGGGACTCGCTGCCGTCATCATCATCATCTCCTCACTGTTGCAGTTCACCGGGGAGCCAAGCTCTGACGAATGGTCCACAGGCTTGTCGGGGGCTGCCTGCAGGGGGCCGGCGGGGAGCGGGAGGTTCATCATGTACAGCATGTTACCCATGCGCCTCGACACCTGTTGGGTGAGAGCGTGTGTTTGGTCACAAGCTAGCTTGATTAGTTGTTTCTATATGTAGCTGAGTAAGAACTGTACAGTTGTGCGACTTGTTTTGTATTACTTTACAGGACAAGGAATCACATTGACGTGGTACTGAATGTTACACCCAACTATTCAGCAAAGAAAGGTAATAAAACTGTTATCCAGCCATTTTTTTGGTGTATTATGCTAATTTTACTTTTAAAAATTGCATGATGATTTCATTTCCACCTGTTCAATGGAGTGCACGACACACACGACATCACACCATATCCATACCATGAAATTACCTGAGAGCGTATTTTGAGAGCCGGCCCAAGTTTAAGGCCCAGTGTGTCCAGCAAATGTTCCTCTGAGAGGAGGGGCAGCGTCTCACCGTCAATCATGTGATCTTTAAATGTCTGCACAGTCAAACGGTTTTCTTTGGTCAGCGTGACACAATTGAATGGAAAAGACGGCAACGCAAAGCGTGACACCCACCTGAGCATACTCCGAACAGGAGGGAATGTTGTTGATGAAGTTATAAACATCGTTGACGCTCCATTTCCTGATGTCCTCAGACACCTCATCGCCATTTAGGAAGACATTAGGTGGACCTGACCAGCGATACGTTTCAGTCACAAACTACACAACTGTGGCCACAATAATGGAAATATTGCCATGTCTGTTTCCTTGCAACAGAGCCCCCCCCCCCCCCCCCCCCCCCCCCCCC